>JARHVA010008536.1:410000-465000 GCA_037957365.1 Torreya grandis | reverse complement strand
ACCATGTGTTTATTTTCTAGTTAATGTTTTGTAATTTAATTCTTTTTTTTAGTAGAAGCCCAATATAAATTCTGACCGAGGTATATACTCATGTGGGCATGGTTGCCATAGCTAGCTAAGCCTATGCCAAGGCCATGGGAGTGGCAGGGTTATGTGTATATAAATTCTATTTGGAAACCTATTTTCAGTGGGTTACAAAAGTTGGTAAATGTCTCTTATCATCAATAATGTTGGATATAACCCTATAACATTTATTAAACTATCTATGTATTTTAACTTGTACATTAAAAATGGAATTTTAAATTTTTTTGTTATTTTGGTGATTCTCATATGACCTCATCTTCTTCTTATTTATGTTGAATGTTTTATTACATTGATTGAAAATGTACCTAGGTTTTTATATTTGATAGGCTATTCTTGTTGGCATAATGAATGATGTTGGAAATGTCCTTTTCTGAAAAATTAGATTTGGTGTAACCAAAAAACTCTATAGGTTGTTGTAATTTAAATTTCTTCAAAAAAAATTTGTAAGGTGTTAAAAATGGTTAGTCCTATTTAAAATTTTTAAAACCACCTCCAATATGCGTACATTACTTTTTAGTTAGAAAAATAATTAGAAAATTATCTCCATAGTTTAACTAGCTATTAAATACCGACATGATGGAATATTTTTATCCATATAAAGGAAGGAAAAAATTGTTATTATGTCTTGTAGTTTGAAGGAGTCATTTTTATTATAGACTTAGGTTAGAAACCATATTTGTTATTAATCAGGAGATGTATTGTTTTCATTTGAGTATGATATTTGAACATATCTTACATTGCTTTAAAACCTAAACCAAAATAATGACTATTGTTCATTTTCAGGTGGAAGACACATATGACCTACTGGTTGTCCCCTATGTTCATGAAATATGGTTATTAGTTGATGAATGTTGTATAACTAATTGGACCATTTTGTTATATGATTAGATCATTGTTTCTAAAAGGCTTACTATTATTTTTTTCACTTACATTTGATTTTTTGAGTGCATAGGAGATAGTTTTTGCCATTTTATGGGCTTGCTGACACAATATATATTATTTTTAGTGAATAGGATTTATATTTTTGTACCTTGGAAGACATATATCATAAGGTAGTCAACTGATATATGCCTTTCATCTATTTTTTTTTATATATATTTTGTTTTGTCTTATAATGATAGTATTCAATAAGGAAGAAAATAAATAGTTATGTAAAGAACTAGTTAAGACTAGAAGATAGTCTAGTATATTTCTTGATTGTTAGACCATCATAAACTTGTCATATGCATTCTGGTTTTACTTTGGATGAGTTATTCAATCATACATTATTTTGTTTATTTTGAAGGTTATAACATAAAATAATAGATAATTTACTAGTTGTGAAAAACAAGCAGCAGTAGGAATTATGATACAATCATTTCCCCCCCTATGAAGTAATAAGATATCTTGAATTGTGTTTCTTCCTTCTTGAGCTTATTCAATTGGAATTAGATTAGTTTATAGAGCAATGATTAAAAAAAATCACATTTCTAGATTTAAGTTGACACATTATTTTCACCTCTTCAACACATGGATTTTATTCAGTAGGCCATCACTTGTTATTGGTTTCCTTATTTAATTGTAACCTGTGGAAGGCTATGTTCGCCATTGTTGATCCTTGAGGAAAATTGGGATGTTAAGTTGTTGGTCGAGTTATTATAATTAAATATTTATTTCAATTGTTATAAATTATATTATTTGCATGATTCAAACATTATTTTATGAGATCACAATAGGTTTATTGTGCAATGACTTCAAGCTTACATAAATATTCTTAACTTTAATCTATCAACCTTTGAAGGTTTTTCTACCTATTGTATCAACCCTATTCATGTAGTATTAAACTTGAGGATGCAATCTATTGTATGAAACTACATGTTATGTTATGTAATATTTCATTTTGTAATTATAACCAACATCCTTATAGTAAGGATTATCATGTAACATAGTTGTACAATTGAGTAATTTCCACTTTTTAGCATCGTAAGGATAATTGTGGGATTGACTGAATCTCCTTACCTAGTGAGCTACAAAATTGTAACTGTATAGGGTTATGGATGCTTGTATTAGATTGAGGATCTATAGTTGGTCTGATGGGGAAACTGAGTGAATTTTGAAGGTTCGATGGCTATTAACATGGACCTACACATTAATACCCTTTTAACAATGTATCATCCATTAAGCAACCCCTTTATCTATGGAATCCTCTATGATGGTCATCTTGGCATAAGTATCCCATCAACCTAATCCATATTTGAGTTGTCTACTCATATGTTGTAGGACCGTGTTTACATGTTGTGTATGGCATGATGATGTAGCTTGCTCTTCATGTGGTTCCATTGTGTACTCTACTAACAATTCCCCAAATTGTTTTTGGGGTTGCTTTAGGGAAATGCAATGGGGTTAGATAACCAAATTAAATTGTTTTTTATTATTAGCCACAACCTATATATACTATAATTTCAATCAAATCAATCCATAGGTAGACCTCTCACCTAGTTCGATTTTGCTATTGTGTTCCTTTTCTATGTGTATGTAGCTAATGGTTGATATTGATACTTATAAATATTTTCATTGACATTGTATCTTGAGTGCATTAGACATGGATTGTGACTATGCTAAGTGATATATTTGCATATTCAAAGAGTAGTGTATATTTTCTAAGTGTTTGATAGTGTATAGATGTATAAGAGATAATTTATTACTCCCAATTTCAATGAGTCCTTAATTCATTTATATAAATATCACATTGAATAATTTTTCATACCACAAACATGCTTGAATTATTAGCCAACCTTAAATTTGGGTTCTATTGTAAGAAAAATCACTACTAGGATTTGGTCAATTCGAACCAAACCAATAAGTATTGATTGATAGTACTGACTAGAATAGTAAAACTGACATACATATAACAGTAATGAAGTAAGATTTCATAGATAACTATGAATTATATTTATTAGGTTTGAAATATATATTGAGATTATTTTGTGTATTTAACAACAAAATTAAAGTGTTGACTCACATGATAGCATGTTAGTGTGAGAGTTGGTGAATTATTACCTTGTTTTGTTGATCAAGTCATGCATGATAAATGTTTTTCAAATGTGAAACTTTCAACTACTAGAGACCATATTTTAGTAGATAACAACCTTTTAGGTTGGTGTTAGGATGGATAAAATACTTTCTGATAACCAATATGACCTCACCTTCATACATGGAAAAATAATTCTTACCTCTTATTCATATTTGCTTTCCACTCATCCAACCAAACAAAAATGAAAAATAAATACATATGATTTAGCCCATCTCCACACTTGAAACTAATGTACATGATATTGGTGATTCTATCATTGGTCATGTAGAGTTATAATATCCTCAAAAAAATTGTTAGTGCATTTGAACCCTTCTCCATAGTTGTACAAATTTTCACACGTGTATTTTCACATATTTTTATATTCATTACTATCATAAACTATGTAAACGTAGTGCTCAGATGCACAAACAAAAATAAAATATAAATCAAATAGTTACAATAAGATAATTGTAGTATATTAACCTTAAATGTTTTATTCTTATCTTTTAAAACACCAACCTTTCTATAGTTTGAAACACTTTGACATTGTGCATATGGTTTATTCTTGAGGACACTTTCACTCTGTCCTTCCAATAATATGCTATCTTTACTAACTATATATTAAAATATATTTACTCAATATCAACTACATCTATAGAAATGTTGGTAGACTGAACTAGAACTAGATTGATTATTCGTAAAATGTAGCAGAATATATACAAATCAGTTTTCAAAAATTAGGTAACCAACTACTATGATGGGAGGAATCTAGAAGAACTAAAAAATAATGAAATACGACTACCCGATAAACATTTATGCTATCATTCCCCACTTATCACATTTTTTCTGCAAACATCATATTTCTAATAGTTGAAACCCCTTTAATACAAACATGACAAAAAGGTTTCACACTCTCTGCATAACCTGCTCCCCTTTGAGGTGGCATGCCATCTCCATGGCTTCATGATCTTGGTGTCACGTTGGTTTTTCCTTGCAGGATGACCACTAACCTAGAAGTGATAGGAGTACATCTCTCTGCTGAACACCTTCAGTGGTTTCTTGGATTACCATAAACCCATATGGTTTTCTATTGTAGGTTGACCACGAACATGGAGGTGATAGGAGCTCTTGATTGTTTTATACACTTTAGTGGTTTCTCGTATTTTCCCAAACCCTTTTCCAATAACCAAGTGCTACTTTAGTGCTTTTGCTTCCCACAATGTTTTTCATCAAGAGGTACCAAACTGGAAAACAACGTTGAGTACTGTATTGAAAAAATACATTGCATACTAAAAGTCACACCATGCACAACATGAAAGAAACACACTAAAAAATGTCACCATCACAATGACGCAACCCTATTGTAGGTGACTCACAAGAGGATGCCAATTGTCTTCCTGCGTCTATTTATCCTCCAGCCTCTAGTAAGTTGTTTCACTTAACAAGAATGACAATGAAGGTCATATCATTGTTGAAGATTAAACCCCCTCTATACAAACTGAGACATTTAACTAAAGACATCACATACAAGCGATAATACATCTTTTACAAAAATATATTATTCCACTTGACAATTTGACACAATACATTTTACTGACGCAAAAATGACTTTTAGTGTTTGACTCATTTTTTATTTTAACATTAAAATTTTTAACATAAAAATGACAAATAATTATATATACACTAACTAAACCTAAAACTTATAAACCGATATGAATAGACAAGACAATATAATTGACACTTTTCAACCTTTGATGACATACACTATTTCGATAGAGACCTAGATCTACTTAACTAACCACGTATTAGACTCGAGTATAATAATTAACAAATATCTTTGACTAAGTCTAAGATATTGAAAATCATGACTCCACTAAAACAATGACGCCATAAAATTAGAAGACATGAACCACATGACTGGTTGCTATAGACATATATTAAAATACAAAACAAACTTAAGATTAAAACTTATGAACTAAGACGTTTTCCACCGTGTAAAGAGCAGCAATATCTGCGGCTTTTATATGCTGAAGATAATAGAAGAGACATACAGCTTGCTGGAGAAGGTTCATGCAGGAAGATGAGCAAGTCCGCTTGGCTCAAGAGCTCGACGTGGACCGAGTCAAGGCGAATGAGGCGGAAGGAATAGAACACTCGAAGATTAGGCAAATGAACAATCGACAAGCAGAACTGTGCATGAATGTAGCCATGATCGTTGATGCTTAGAGAAAGATCCATACGTTATACAGATTGATAGAGAGCGCTTATAAACACCATAGGTTCGAATCACAGCTCGAGGCGATTTGGATGAATACACAGCTGTCACCAGATCATGCAACGCAGAGAGCGTAGCATGGATGGTAAGATAACGCCTAATGATGCAGTTCACATTTGAACAGAACGGCGACCAAGAAAATAGATTATGCAAGGTTCGGTGGACAAAACAGATATTACCGCTTATGCACAAAGGTCGAGAGTGAAAGTCACTCCAATGCGGGATCCTTCAAATAGGAAATGCAGATCGGGACGAATGCAAAACAGAATCTAAAACAATGCCATTTGAGAATGGACGGCGACACCAAATGCTGAGAAGTGCGATGAAGACGTACAGTGATCAATTGCTTCACAATGAAAGCAGTGCACAGAATCTACAAACTATTCGAACGTTTACAAGGAAAACCTACAACAATGGATTTCATATATTAATGAACTTCATACACGGACAATCCAAAAAAATATCGCTGCCCCCTCAATATTCAAGTTTCCATTATAGGATCCTCCCATTCTGATACCAGAATTGTTGGCAGACTGAACTAGAACTGGATTGATTATTCATAAAATGCAGACCAGAATATATACAAATTAGTTTTCAAGAATTAGGGAACCAATTAGCGCGATGGGAGGACTCTAGAAGACCTAAAAATAATGAAATACAACTGCCTGATAAACATTTACGCTATCAAGAAAAACCTTTTAAAACACTAGAAATACATTATCCATACTTCCTTGATTGAACTAATAGATAATATGTTTTAGTTATGGTGAAAATGGTAATAATTGGCTCGAAATCGGATAGTATAATGAAAATAAATTTCATATGCCTGAAATTAGAAAATATGAATCCTTTATTATATTAATTGAGTAGTTTGTTTGATTAATTAATAAATTAGGATTATTTGGGCCTTTCATTAGATCATGGCATACCAATTAGTTTGATGAAGCTCAAATTGTTCGTAAATGCGTTTATGATTCAATCAATCGAGTAGTTATTTTAAAAAGTGATGAATGGGAGGCCAATTGAGGAAAATTAAAAGTCCATATATAAAGTATATTATTTTACATATATATTTACGTAGCATATTTAGAATTTTTAAGTATTTATTTTAATGAGAGGTTCATAAAGTTGGTTCTTGTAATAATGGTAAAATTGACTGGCACCTTCATTTTATATATTGCACTTGAGAATTTTTTAAATATAAAATAGATAGAATAAATACTTGATGTTAGTCTTAGACTAAATTTAAAAGGGTTTATTTAAATGATAATGTACAAGGGTGATAATCAAATCTAGAACATGCCAATTGGGTACTAAACTTAGATATAATATATATTCAATTTATAAAATTGAGATTATGATAAATATAGAAATTAAAACAAAGATATGTATGAAAATGACAAAGAAGTAATGTACATAGATGGTTTTGATGCTAACAGAATGTTGAATCTATAACATGTAGAAATTAGACTATAAGATGATTTTGGAATAGTCACCTACTTGTAGATTAAGTAACTCTAGATCTCTAAACACTTGCATCAACCTATGATAATTACATTGACACTATTGTATAGGTTTGACGTAGTTGTCCTATAAAAAATACCTTTTATAGAAGGATGTGGCCACTAAAGATTTGTCTTCACCTTCACTATGGTGCATTCAAATCTAGGTGATGGATTATCTGTCCTCATGAAATGTCAAAACCCTAGTCATTTATCTTCCCATTGACCTTGAGGAAGAAAAGGATAGTGGAAACACACTACTGAGATGTCCCTAAATATCCCTCTTTTAATGAGCACTAGATACATAGCCCATACTATGAATAGGGCCTAAACCTAATGTATTTCTCTCATACATGTTGACTTGTGTGTGAATCATGTAATATGTGCAAATCAACTAAAATAGTCACTTATATTTTGACTTGGAAAATATATATCTTAGGATGCTACTTTAATAATTCAAACTTATGTATGTGTTGTACCTATGAATGATATGAAATTAGGTGAAAATATAGAAGTTTTTCTCGCTTGAGTGCTTGATTGAATGTTATTGATAAGTTTTCTTGGTCTACGCTAGTTATAGTAGGTTAGAAATGAAGGAAGGTTGATCTTGTATTTATATCAATCAATTTTTGAGATGTGACTCATTGTACAGCACTTAGGCCAACCATTATGATTTGCTTAATTCAAAAAATAAATGACTTTAAGGAACCAAACACTTACATCAGAGTAAGAAACCCACATTGACATAAGTGTTTGTCTAAATGTCTAGTGTCTAGGGATCATAATAGTAGGTTAAAGCTTAGAACTTATAGAAGTGGAAGATAAGAAAATTTTAAGCACTATAGGAAAGATAAAATTCCTAGTTCATAAAAATAGGATAACTCGTATGAATATATAGGCCAAGGGGCATCAGTCAGAGTAGATGTGAGACTTGTGGAAGTAGTAAAGGTCTACAAATGATAACAATAATGAACATCTGATTTTACCAAGTGTAAAATATTGAGATGATATATAATGCATAAATATCATCTATATTTTCCCCTTTTAATATAGTAATGAAATTGGTAGTTCATAATAAGTGAATGCATACTTAGGTTTGTATAACATGCATAAATATAATCTATATTTTCCCCTTTTAATATATTAATGAAATTGGTAGTTCATAATAAGTGAATGGATACTTAGGTTTGTATAACACACCTTGTCTTTGTGTGTGGAAAACTTGAGTGTATTTCTAGTGAATGACCTGTAACCAAGAGCATATTAGAATATATAGTAAATTCATATAATCTTAAATTTAAATTATGTGAAATTTATTTAAAATTATTCAAATTGAAAAGATAAGGTCTAGTAGTACACATATGTGTCCATGTAACAACTTTGAAAAGATAAGATCTAGCAGTATCATTAGAAGACTATAAAAAAGAGATTAAGATACATACACATGCACGCACATGCACGCGCCCACACACACACACATTAAAAGTGCATATGTCCAATGTGTGTGTGTGTGTGTGTGCGTGTGTGTGTGTGTGTGTGAGAGAGAGAGAGAGAGAGAGAGAGAGAGAGAGAGAGAGAGAGAGAGAGAGAGAGAGAGAGAGAGAGAGAGAGAGAGAGAGAGAGAGAGAGAGAGAGAGAGAGAGGCACATGCCCCCAACCTTGAAGCGAAGGTGAGTTACAACTTGGCAGTTTAGATTAGCTCAAATAAGTAACTCAATGATACTTATAAGAAGGTAAGGATGGATGGTACAATCAATTACAACCTAAAAAATTGGTAAAATAGATTGATGTAATCACCCCAACCATACGAAAATGTGAACCAACTATTAAAGTAGACTAGCTCAATAATGTTTTTAAAAGACTATCCAAGGTATCAGTACATAAAAGTTCATGATGTGGTAATATTCCATTAAAGAGTTTTGGAATATTTTTTTTATTAAGGTTAAATGCGAGGGTTTTTGAATGAAGGACCCCATACCTTAGAAGACAATCCAAACAAGAGACGGCAACACAATGCCCAAAAACAAAGAAAAATATAAAAAATAACAAGGCATACTAAGGGCCCGTAATTTTTGAAAAGTAGCCCAAGAACAAACAACAAAGGTTTTTTAAGGAAACTTACCCAGAAATAAAAAAAATTAACAAAATAGTAATGTCCAACAAGCTGGATCATACAATAACTACTATAACACCTATAAAATGAAGAGTGTCTATCTTTTTCAATTTTATTGTTTAGTTCTAAGAGACATATTAGATGAAATTGTTTTTTTTACCTCTTCCTTTCTTACCTTTCACTATCATCCACCCTTTCCCATCATCTAAATTTGGTAGTACGGAAATGTATAATTATAATGCTCCCTTTGAACTTTGGTTCATAATAACTTTTGTTAAAACTTCCCCTGAAGGTGTGTTAAAGAATTTTGTGGTTTTGACACTTTTCTCTATACATGTTTTATAGCCTGACACTAAATTATGCTCCTTCTTATGTGATTCTACATCAGGTGTCCCTTTTCCATGGGGTTACATGATCATGAACTTCCCATCCTTCAACAAATTATCAACTAAGTTTCTAGAATAATTTTCAATTCATCTTCCCATAAATTTGTAGTTCCTTCTACTATCAAATGTTCTAAATTTGCATCTACCCACCAGTTATTTCCTCTTTTATGTTTCATTATAGGATAATCATTTATTGTATGTCCTATAAGGAAACATCCATCGCATCTAAAAGGGATGCCCTAATAATCTATCAATTATACTCATGTTTTGTTCCTCACAACCAACTCCACCTGAGCTAGAATTTATTTTGAGAGGTCAACATAGACAAGCAATCTAACATAGTTGGAATGCCCTTGTTTAGTAGTCAGAGAATCAGAGCACCAAAAGTTTCCAACAAAATTAATAATAATACTAAAAATCCCCACATTCCAAAACTATATGGGAAGCTTAAGAAAGTAGATCCAGACACCTCTTTCATTAAAGATTTTAGTATGAGGATTAAAACTAGAATACCAGGGTTTGTACACTAGCCAATGTCTCTCCTAATCCCATGAACAATTCAAAATATTTTTTTCTAGTTTCAACTTCAAAACTAGAAATGAAAATACCATTTTCATAGAGGAGAATGGTATTTTTTCCATCTATATAAGTTTACTAGTTATTTGTAATACAAGCATGTATATCGAGAAGAGAGGGTCATACTAAGAGTCTGATCTACCACTATAGATATAGGTTTTGAATTTTCTAAAGTCACCACTCCATTTGAAACCTCTAACTCTATTTCCTCGACATGTTGTTACATCTTGGCATTTACCTCTCCATTGTGATCTCACACATTGGTTCCCTCTACCATCATATGGCCATCACTACCATCCCTAAAACTATGAGAACATAAATCCAACCCTAAATCCATCATTTAATATCCTATGAAGTTAGGTTGTTTAAATAAAGTTTTATAGTTTTGGAATCTTAAAATGATATGTGTTTTATAATATCAGGCACAAATTGCATATTGCAAGAATCTTAGATATGTGTCATGTTGAAACTAGTTATAACAATGGTACCAATGTATACAATTATGCCATAACTATGAATTTGAATGACATAACTGTGTGCTTTAGGAAGTTTAAAAATTGTATAAGTGTAGAGAACATGATTTAAAAGAATTCCCCCAATATTTATGGATAGTTATGAAAAATTATATAAGTACCATTTTTGATAACATGCCCCCACTATAATCTATATATGTTGAATACTGCATAGGGGTGGAGAACATGACTCTAGATCATGACCCCACTAAATCTAATAATGTTGCTCAGTCTAGATAAAATTCCTATATGACATGATCCTATTTATATTCCCCCTTTAGAGGTGAGGAAAATATAGGAATTGGCACTTACCTCACCTCAAAAGGATAAGACAATTGTATAATCTAGGAATGGAACCATGTAACATATAGAAGGAGCACATCTAGGTAGATACAACATTAAAGCTCATAGAAATAATGTGATCACATGAATGCCTAATATTCAGGATAAATATCATAGAAACATCTAGATAGTAACAATATAATCACCACAAGAAAACAAGCACACATATAAAGGCACATAAAAATAAGTCAAAAGGTAATTGTCCAAGGATAATGCAAATAGGGGGCATGTTTAAATTCCACACAACTTAAAGGATGTGAATTATTTAAATATCCATATAAAATGACATATTCAAATGTTCATTAAATAAACAATGAGATATGCAAATTCCATAAAACTTATACATATGCATGAGGGTCATAAGCATAGAAGCATATTCAAATGCTTGAACAAAGAATATAATAATAAGGAAAGATAATAAAGGAATTTTATAAATTAAGGCATAATCCACCATCATATACATGCCATAATATCCCATGGATCAAATGCGTTAGGAAAAAATGTCAAGTGTATATCATATCATGCACCATGTGTATGATATAATTTCATAGTTAAAAGCATGTGTAATTACATATGTATGCTCAAACATGATAATTGAATGTGATAATCAAACCATATAACTTGTGTGTATCAATATCAAATAAGTGTATGCCATAAATTTCTACATGACATTAGTAGATGGAAATCCCAACATCTAGAATAATAATATATCATGTATTTGTGTATGTGCAAATCTCACTCAAATAGAAGTGTGATACACATGTGTAAGTAGGAGTATCTAAATATGTCATCGATATATATATATATATATATATATATATATATATATATATATATATATATATATATATATATATATATATATATTCATTAAAAACCTAAACCCTAATTACTATGGAAGTATTAAGATAGAATTGTGTTTTTTTCTACTTTCAGGTAAATTTTAATATTCCATTCAATGACAAAATAGACTAGGATGTGGATGGAATCGTTATCAATTAAGGATTATACCAATAACAATGAAAAACAAGAAAAGAAAAAGTATCGTTGATAAAAAATCATGACCCTAGTTAATGGAGCACATTAATTAGGGTCAATATCTAGCATGACAGTCCACATTGAACATCCCTGCTAGTTACACTCAACTCTATATTATCATCTATGTAATGACTCATACCTAGGTTAATTTTTATAATAACATTCACATTATATGTAATTTTCTAATATAATCCATATTTATACATAAATCAAAGGATATAATGGACCATCAATCTATATAATGGTCTATTCTTTCCCATCTTATTATAGTTTATATAAGACTATATATCTTGTCTATATATATAATATTGTTTAAATTATATGTAATGGTCTATTGTTTCCCTATTATTAATGTCTAATATGACTAATTTAACAACATTATTTATGTGTTACTAATATTTTGTCTTTCTCTATTGGTTATTGGGGTCTTACTCACAATTGTTTGTTTGGTCTATTGACTAGGTTTTTGCATTAATGAGATAAAGTGCTTTAAACAATGTTGAGTATTTTTTAATTTTTATTGTGTTTATTGTGAAACCATATTTAGATGTAATTCTTATAATAATTTATAACTATGATTTTATGTTTTGTGTTTGAAACCAAATTCACTATTACACTCTCCAACCAATGGTTAGGGTAGGTAGGGACCCACTATATAGATGGGCTTATTTTGTAGTTAAAGAAAGTTAATGGATTTTTTGAGGAATAGGTATGTTACTTATATGTAAAAACTACTTAATCATATATAATATACAATTATATTTGGTTTATCCTTTATTTTAGTTACTAATGCATGATGTTTATTTAAATAATTTTAACACACTCAAATTGCCTTATGAATTAAGAGTTAAATACCAGGTATCTTCATAATGGAAAATGTTTTTATTAAGGGTAAAATTTAGGGTGTTTAAATGATCCCTCAACCAGACATATCATATAAAAAACATATATAAATGAAAACTCCTAAAAATAGGGCATAAAAGCTCACTCAATGAGAAGACAATTGAAACACAACAAACAAGGATTGTGTTCCCCAGAGGATAATGAATTCAATAAACTTGAGATTCAAGATAAAAAATAATCCATAAGATAAATAAAACAAATGAAATTAATAATATTCAATTAAAATCATCTTATAATAATTATAATAGGATCCATTAAACCTAAATGAAACATGTTCCTAAAAAGATACAATGAACATTAAACAAAATCTACACTTGAAAAGGTACAAAAAGAACCAAATCCAACCATGATAAGCTAAAAAATCTTAAAATATATTGGTATAATCTATAGAATGGATTGAGGAAATAAAAGTAAGCCTGTAAATAACAAACCCTAAGGATCAATCCAAAAAATTCCTCCTCAAAACAATCCTCCTTGATATGCTTCTCACAAATTAGCACAATTAAAAAATGAAACCAATCATCCCTCAATAAAACTAGCCCTAATAAATAATAGAGGAAATATTGTACAATATTTTAAACTCAACCTCCAAGTATTGTTATGAAACCCTCAAACCAAAATGAAACATACTCCCTCATATTATACTTCTTAAATCAAGAGCAGAATAAAGAGTGATATTTAGAGTGAACCCTACTCCAAACCAACATTATCATCAAAAGAAGAAAAATTAGATCCAAATCAACTGTGAAACTACCTCCTCAAATAAAAAAATCTTGAATCTCCATAAAATAAGGCCATACAGACCCCAAAAGATCAGATCTACTCACACTTGAATAGGCCCCATACTATCACCTCTAATGATGAAATAATAACTATCTTTGGCACCATCCACACCATGGAAGCCCAAATATTTTTCAAAATTATTGAATTTTACATCATAAAATTCACTACAAGATAACATAAAATAAAATGGATCAACCCCAAAACCAATAGGGATGGCTGCCAACTAAATAAAATCTTAGCACCAATAAGGCACACAATCGATAGATCTAAAGCACAATAAGACCTCCTGAAAAAATAATATGGAATGGAGGATTTCAAAAAAGAGCACAAAATAGCCAAATGTGACTTCTGGTAGTACTCCCTTTTGCACTCCCCTTTATTAACAAATATTTTGTCATAAGATATTCATAATGGCAATGTTGATAATATTTTTATATTATAGTATAAGTAATATTTTTTTATAGTATGTAAAGATTACATTTTTTAACATTTTATTAATCTTTTGTTGCACTTCATAATTTTATTTTATATATTTATATAATGATCTTGTGATCTTCTTTTATGTATTGTTATCTGCATAGGACATGTTACCATATTCGATCATGAAACATACTGACATGTTTCATATGAGCATGATGATGATGTGGAATATTATATTGCACAAGAATGAAAGTGGAGAAGAAATGTTTTATGTTCGATGGCTAATTTAGTTTGTGGAGATCCACTATATTTATGTGATACATACTAAATAATGTTATGTCAAATGTTACGACATACTATTCTCATATACAAAATAAGACACAAATCATAGAGTGAAAATATGTTCTCATACCATATTATGAATTAATTTTTTAATCATAATGATACTTTTCCAACTAACTAACTATATGTCCTGAATTATCTTGAATAATTAAAAGTTCTTATATTTCCCTCTTAAGGGGATTTTGTGGCATGTCTTTTGTGTTAGGGTCCTTTATTTGACAATTTATTCAGTTTATAACAATTTTATTGAGTTAAGTAACTTTCACCACCCTAAAAATAAGTCTTATCTAGATGTTGACAGTACCCATGCTATGTTAGGCAAAAATACTATAAACAAAATGATAAATGCAAAAAAAATCCCATGTACATGCATGTTTTGCAACATATTATGTGTGTGTGTGCGTGTGTGTGTTGAGAGAGAGAACATGTAAAAGTAAAATATTAATATAATATGTTTTCATTATTATGATATCCTTTCCCCAAAGAAAATCCCCTTTAAATTATAAACAATTAAAGAATAAAATTAACAAATGTGCATCTCATCTTCTCTTTTCCTTAATAAAAAATTGAACAATAAAATAAACCACTTGGAAAAGAAAAACCTTCTGCACTCAAAAAATAATTAAATACTAAAATAAACCATTATGAATGATAATATAAATTGTTTTACAATTTTAGTAATTTGTTCAAAGGAATAGTTCTAGGTTTATTCCATATTCATTTTGATTTTACTAGGAGCTCAAATCATTACTATAATTATTTTGATCATATTAGGAGCTCAAATAATTACTAGGTAGATCCATGCTCTTTACATGATGATTTTGAAAAATCAATCAAAATCATTGAGGATGCAAGTAGGATGGTGCATAATGATTTGCCCAAAGTTAGTTATAAGCATTGTAGCTTGATAGTGGAAATGTGGTATGATAAAATTATGATTTGCATAAAGGTAGTTATAATAATTGAGAATATAGGTGGGATGGTGTATAAAGATTTTCCCATCGGCCCATATAATAACAGTACGCTGACCATGGCAACCATGATTAATTGGTTGATGATTGAAAAAATGATAATGATAATTGAATATAGAGGATAAAAATGAATTGGGACAACTTTCTAGTAGGGATATGCTCATCTAAACTATCAAAGGTTTAAATTATTTCATTATTTAGTTATAGTATGTGGGATATGATTAGGATTTGATTAGGATGTTGTTGATGCTGATGTTGAGGAGATGTTGATGTTGTCATTGTTGTGTACACTTTTCAAATCTAATTTTTGCTATAACACTTAACGGTAGGTATTATGATAGAATATCATGAGGAGTCGGCCAAAATATGCATAAGGAATGACTCCCATGAACCAATATTGAAGGGAAAATAATTCACCAATGATAAAAACCATGATGATAATGTTTATGTATGAATATGAATTGATTAAAGTATAAATGTGCAAGGAATCACCCAGTTAACGCACATAGACTGAATCAAGGCAAAATGCTAAAATCAAATAAATAGGCACACAAATAAAAAATCAAGCATGCAAATAAACAAATAATATTAGTCCTAATATTAGTGCAAACAATGTGATGAACATTTCCCCTAGAAATAAGGTGACAACTAAACAAATGAACATGAAGGGGGAATAAAATAAAAAGGGAGTTGCTCAATTATTCCATATGCACTAGACAAGTAGACACTACTTACATAGTTCCATGGATGCGATGATCCAATAAAAACTTAGGCCAAATGTAGTTCTCCATGGAAATGGGAAGAAAATGATAACTGATTAAAAAAAAACATGATGGATAGGATCAAAAATAGGAATGGTCTTACAAAATGGCAAGTGCATGGGATAAAAGGATAAAAAGGATGAGGAAAATAAGTGACAAGATATTTACTTATGACTTAGTGAGGATACCCAGAATCATTAAGTCATAGAAGTGGTTAATGCATTTAGATTTTTCTAAATAATTTTATAATATTTTTGGATTTTGAGTATCTCTACTCAATTGATAAATATGAGATACTAAAAGGTCCAATCTCATAAAATGTAAAGAGCATGGATTATATTTCTCATAAAATTGTGAGAGTGTGGCTTAAGTTTCTCTCAAAATAGTGAGAGTGTGGCTTCAGTTGTTCATAAAATGATGAGAGCATGGCTTAGGTTACTTGAAAAATGGAAAGAACATGGATTAGGTTACTTTTAAAATACATATAACATGGATTAATTTGATTAAGTAGACCTTAACATGAATAAAATGCAACCCACATAGTCCCTAAATAGGCCTAGGTCCTAGTACTTCCACCTTAGAGTGGAGATGATAACTAGTGTGGTAGCAAATTCAAAAAAAATTAAACAAAGATGGTAAATGGTACAATACATCATATAAATGGAAAGATGGTACATCATGGCATGATAAACAAGCTTTTCCCCTAATTTTCCCATAGGTGGCTATAATTAGGAAATAATGGCGTAAGTCAATGATACTAATTTTCCCATAGGTTGTTATAATTAGTGGCATGACAATAAGAGAGAATGAAACAAGAAATGAAGGATGAAACTACCCAACTTATATTTTATTATTCTAAATTACTGCCTCTATCTAGAATGCTAAATACACTATGGAAATTGAATTTTAACCCTTACACTCAAAGTGGCTATAGAACCAATAAAATGGAACCAAGGTCAAAGGTCCAAGTTGAGAGAGAGAAAAAATTAGTTCATGGGAAAATTATGGTATAACATATACGTGATAATATAATTATAGGTTTGTAAGATAGTAGGAGGGATGATAAAATGTTATGGTACAACGAATAATGTTGAATGGATTTCCCCCAAGTTGTAAGGTGACTGGTTGGGTATGAGATAATGATAAAAAGGAATGGTAAATTAAATGGTATGGTACAAGTTTGTGTTTGGATGATGATTGGTTGTTGGGTTAGATGTGTTTAACCTAGGTGTTATTTTAGATTATATTATTCTTGTTTATGTGGAGATACACATCTTGATCAACAAATAATATAAAAAGAATACTCAATCATGTTAATTACTATCCTAAAATTAATATAATTAGTCTCTCTATCAAGAACAAGTTGCAACTTTGGATGTCAAGAATGTTTTTGTGATCTTCGTTGGTTATTGATTTAGTTTCCTTCAAGTGTTGAGACAAGGTCTCTTTGTATCCTATCCAAAGGAAAGTGTGGCCATAGATGGTAAATATGGATAAATATTGGATGACATGTTTGTTTTTGAAATATAATGGTGGATGATAATGGAATGGGTGGTAGTCAGTAAATAAATGAAGATTGGAATTTTTGGGTACACACAATGTTGTTTCTAAATTTGACATAACTTTCGATGTGGCAGAGCTTAAGACTCTTCAATATTATCTCAATAAGACCACTAGATGTTTCTATTATTTGTGCTTTATATTAGCTACCATTTGATTAGGTTTTATATAAGATGCTTTTTTGATGTCATCTTTGATTTTGTCTTCATCAAGTAGTGACGAAATTTTGTGCTCAACTATTGGTGCCTAAAAAAAATTTCACCAATGAAGTTGTCTTGATTATTGTATAACACCTTTGAGAAGGTTTAGCTAATTAACATTGAATTTTGACTTTGATTGTCTTCTAGCATCTTCAAAGTGGTTTCATTAAAAATGCTAAGTTTAAACTTTGATGGTCACTTAGTGCCTCTAAAAATGTTTCACTCAGAGATTATTCTTCTTCTTCACATTTTTGTTCTTTGACTCCTTTCTCTTCGACTTCTATGTCACCATGGATGTAGTTCAATAAGGTGTGATTTTATCAGTCCCAATTGACACTTTAAGGAGGTAGAATGTCAATAATATGGCTATGTTGGTTGGTGGTAATTGAATGGGATAAGGTAGCACAATCATCATAGAAGATACTAGGAGAACTTGTGTTAATGCTAAAGTAATAATCCTAAAAAACCATATAAGGGTCATAAATATATTTGAAATGATCTTAAAATTATGTGTAACCAATGTTGTAATAGCCACAAACATATTCTACTTTTGAATTTGATACCAACTCAACGGACTCTGAATCTAATATTGAGACTAACATTGATTCTAATTTTGATACTAAATTCAATGTTGAATTAATAATAAAACCTTAATCTAACTTTGATTCTTCATTTGATGATTAATTAATTTCAGTGATGTCTTGTTTAATGCTTACTATTGGATAGTGATGGCATAACAGGCTCCACAAACACTATTTTGTCAAAGTGAGATTCAACAATGATGGGAAAAAGGTCAAGAGATAACTCCATAGAGATTGGCTTGTCAATGGGAGACTCTTGAAAAATAAGCATATGGTTGAGGTAATGATTTTCCCAAACATGGTTATAATCATTCAGAAGTGACTCAATAAAGACTGGCTTATCAAAGTAAGACTCCTCGACAACATGAATATGATTGGAAGGTGACTCATCATAGGTTGACTTATCACAAATGGTTGCTTCAACAAAAAAAATTCATGATTAGTAGGTTATCTTCATCTTGGTTTAAAATCAATTGTAAAATATTGGTTTGAAATACAACTTGGTCCTCGAATGATTTGTTTGGTTAAAATATTAATTGGCTCTATTGGAATTTTAATTGGATTGGTTGGGGTTTTGATTGGATTGATTAAGGTTTGGATTGGATTGGTTGAGGTTTGGATTGTATTTGTTTTGATTCGAATGGTAATGGATGAGGAATTCCTAGTGGTTGGATAATGGACGGGTGTTGTACAGCTTGATTTCTTGTCCAAGACAAAATATGAAGACTTATAAGGATATGTTTGGGGCATTATGGAGATTGGTTACTCACACAAGCTAAAGAATCAGGTCATGGAATATTTATGGTATTCTTTGGATGTTGTGGATCTTGGTAGCATGCATAATCCAAAGGATGAGGTCTTGGAATGATAACTTTAGGGAATTATGAAGGTGATTGATCTCAAAAGCCAAAGCATCCAAATATTCCTCACAAATCATATCATCCCAGTCGAGGTCTTGAGTGGGATTGTAAGATAGTTCTTGAATTTATTCCCTATATTTAATATTATAAGGAGGGTATGGATCCATCTCACAAACAACATTATCTATAATTGGATCTTCAACAAAGTGTTCCTCATAAACAACTTCTTCCTTAAAGAGGTGATTATTATAGATAATTTAGGTGTCCATTCTATCATAAGTTGGATTGTCCATGACTCCACCATAAGTGTATCTAGACATATCCACATCAATTATGAAATCCTCAAATTAAAAAAGCTAAGAGTTGTATAAAATCTAAAAAATAATATCTAAAAAGATAAAAAGGTTCAATCTTAGTCTATCTTGGTTGAAGGTGGTGTTGTATCTCCAAAAACAATGGTTTGAAAGTGGATTTGTATCTTGAAAATGGTTTGTGCTAATACTTGGCATAAAACAATGTAACATCAAGTGGATAATGTAAAATTTCATACACATAAAAGGTCAATCATCTAAATAAACACTAGCATGTCAAAAGTCTAGCCCAAAGTTGTTAAGCACAAAATATACTTAGAGGGTGGCAAATTAGTATATTATATATCTTTTACTTAATTTAATTTCTTTTATTTAACCACTTAATCACACATTCAAGATATGCAATAAAATTGAAAAAATAATAAGCACCACATAATAGAGAGAGAGAGAGAGAGAGAGAGAGAGAGAGAGAGAGAGAGAGAGAGAGAGAGAGAGAGAGAGAGAGAGAGAGAGAGAGATTTTTATGTGGAAACCCAAATTGGGAAAAGCCATAGAGAATAGTATCAAGTATATGAATGAGCACCAACTCAAAATACAAAGGTTGTAAGCACCAAATTATAGGAGCACCAACCCCTTTACCAAGCACCAACACAACAGCTATTTATGAGTACCACCCCACGGGAGCACCAACCCCTTGCCAAGATTTGTGAGCAACAACCCATAGGAGCACCAACCCCTTTTGTGTATAAAGGACAACTATCCCTCAATGTTTCTTACTCAACAAATGAAATAACTCTACAATATCTTATTATTTTCTCTTTTTGAAAATAAATACAAACCATCCACTCTCTTGCATATTAAAAATGGCTTCTCAATCTTTTATTTATAACTTTCCAAAAGACCTTTGGCATTCACCCTTTATGACCCTTTAATCCTCATGGAAAATGGTGCCAAACTTGCATCACCCTTTGTATCCTTTCATTTCAAATGTCATAAGGTGAACCTTCATAATCAAATGCATCCTTTCCTCTTTTGTCTTTATCTTGGTGACTTTTTGTATTCCTTAAAGTGTCCCTTCATGGAAAAATATTCCATACCCTCTTTTGCCTTCACATGGTGATTCTTGGAATTCCTCAAGATGACTCTTCATTATAAAATGTATCCCATTCCTCTTTTGTCTTTTACCCCATGACTCTTTGACTTCTCCATGGGTCATTTTTTGACTTATATGCAACCAAAAATATATTCGTTAATATTAAAAAAATATTAACACACATTATCCAAGATATGAATATTAAATACACCATTAAATGCAATGAGGCCTTTATAACCAATAATGCTAGACCTTTGACATCAATGACAATATTTCCAACAATCTCCCCCTTTGTCATTGATGGCAACCTCAAACTGAAACTACCATATCCTAAAACCTACACATACTGCCATATACAAAACATACAATAACTCCCCCTTATTATAGCAACCTATACCTATTCCATCTACCTATTTTTGCACCTATACCTATTTATGTTCTTCTCCCCCTTTGACATCAATGGCAAAGGGCCTACCTGGAGCTAATACTTAGCTCCCCTTAAATTGATGTTGAACCTTAATGTCAAGAAGTAAAATAAATTACTCCTAACTTCTCTCAAAGATACTTAGATGTGTCATTTGGTAGTTCCTTTATGAAAATATCTGCAATCTACACAATATTATTGATCTATTCCATCTTAACCTATTGATCTTCAACTTGCTCTCCCAATAAGTGATATCTAATGGGGATATGTTTTGTTCTTGAATGCATCACTAGATTCTTAAAAATATTAATAGCACTTGTGTTGTCACAAAAAATAGAATTCATCATATTTTACCTTGATATCTTCACACGTTTGCTTCATCTAAAGCACCTGAGTAAAACACAATACTGCTGCTATATATTTTACTTCAGCTATAGAAAGTGATACTAAATTTTATTTTTTTCCTAGCCATGATACTAAGCTATCACCAAGGAAGAAAGCTCATCTACTTGTCCTCTTTATTTCATCCAAGCATCCTTCCCAATCTAAATCATTATAAGTAGCCAAAGTGAAATCTCTACCTATGGGATACCGCAATCCATAATCCAATGTCCCCTTGATATATCAAAATATTCTTTTCACCAACTGAATATAATTGTTATTTCGAGCTAACTAATATCTTACAGCCATACCTATTACATGCATGATGTCTATCCTCAATGTTATCAAATATAAAAGATGATTAATCATAGAAATATACAAAGTTTGATTTGCAATAGGTGAATCTTCATCCTTGATCACTTTATTTCCTATACACATTGGTGTGCCAACTCGTGCATAATCCTTAAAGCCCAATTTCTTCAGTATTTCCTTGGTATATTTACTTTGAGATATGAAAATTCCTTTATCTAACTAAAATATTTGCAATCCTAAGAAAACTGATAATTCTCCAAGCATAGACATCTCAAATTCTTTATGCATATTGTCAAAAAGTTCTTTTTTCATCTTTTCAATGTTTCCTCCAAAAATGATGTCATCAACATATACCACAACAATCAATTGGTGTTCAAATTCTATTTTGATGTAGAGATTATTGTTAGTAAATCCTCTCTTGAAACCTTGATCCTCTATGTACTTATCAAGTCTTGCATACCAAGCTCTGGGAGCTTATTACAATATATATATATATATATATATATATATATATATATATATATATATATATATATATATATATATATATATAGTGCTTTCATATATATATATATATATATATATATATATATATAGTGCTTTCTTCAATAGAAATACATGGTTACTAATATTTGAGAGAATAAATCCCTCAGGCTACTCAATGTAAACGTCTTCTTCTAGATTCCCATTTAGGAAGGTGGATTTGGCATCCATCTGAAACACTTTGAAATTTTTAAACACTACATATACAAGAAACATTCTAATAGCCTCTAGCCTTGCCACTGCTGGAGAAGTTTCTTCAAAATATATTCCCTTAATCTAAGCATATCATTTACATACTAATATTTCTTTATTCCTATTCACTTCTCAATTTTCATTCAGCTTATTTCTATAAACCCATTTTTTTCCTATCACATTGTGATTTATTGGTCAAGGAACTAATTCCCATGTATCATTCTTTGTTATCTAATTTAAATCTTCATCCACTACCTTAACATAATGCTTATCATGTCTATTTTCTGAAAAAGTTTTAGGCTATATTTTAGATAACAAAAAGAAATTAACTTGCTCATATTTATTTACCATCATTCTTTTGGTGTGAATTACTTCATTTATGTCTCAGATGATGTCACTTTCATTATGATTTATTTGGAAATATTTCGAAGGAGTTTTGGTGTCCCTTTTTTCCTTCTCATCTTTATCTAATTCTTCAAAATCTTCCTTTTCAATGATTTTAGGAATGTCTACTTGATCACTAATTCTTTGTGTTTCATCTTCTTATATCCTAACACTTGCACTTTCAACAATTTTCTTGGTTCTTTCGTATTAAAATTTAAAATATTTAATTTTTTAATAATAACAAATAAATATACCTTCATCTTCTCTATATTCAAACTTATAATATTTTTCATTGGTTTTATTTATAAATCTTTTATTGCCGAAAACTCTGAAATAATCAATTGTTGTTGGTTTGTCTTTCCATAGCTCATAAGGATTCTTATCACTATTGACTCTCAACAATGCTCTATTCTAAATATGCACTACTATAACAACTACCTCTCTCTAATATTTATCTAGTATCTTGGATTCATTTATCATTTCACCATCTCCTAAATTATTTTGTTTCTCTACTCAACTACTCCATTTTGCTATGGAGTTTTGGCTATTCAATAATGTCTCTTTATTCTATGGTTTTCACAAAACTCAATAAACTAATCTAACATGAATTCTCCTCCTCGATTTTGTCTTAAACACTTAATCTTTAAAATGGTTTCATTCTCAACTAATGCTTTTAATGCTTTGAAATGTCTTAAAGCTTTTGACTTTTTCATTAAGAACATTACCTAAGTCATACGTAAAAAGTCATCAATAAGAAACATGAAATATTTCTCACCTTGAGTACCTTGAGTTCTCATTGGTCCACATAGATTAGTGTGAACAAGATCTAGCATCTGAGTGGTTGATTACTTTTTTGTTTTGAGCCACCATCTGGCCTGCTTCCCATGCTGACATGGTTCACAAAGTGTGTCAGATGGCTTTGTAATATTTGGAAGATTTATAACATCTTTCTTATTATTTATGTTGACAAGATTGTCAAAATTTATGTGTCCCATTCTCCTGTGCCATATCCAACTTTCTTCAATTTGACTCAAATAACATCTTTGACCTTTGATGTTTGATAACATATACAAATTATTACCTATTCTCTGAGCATCTGCAACCAACACATTTGAATATTTTCTCCTAATTTAAAAACCTTGTACACAAAACTTTAGTGTGTACCCCTGATCACACATTTGACTTATACTCAAAATATTATGCTTAAGACCTTCTGCATACAAAACATTTTTAGTTTTAGTTTTACCACTATCCAGACTTAGTGTACATTTTTTGGCAATTTTGGTAGTAGTATTGTCTCTAAAGTTTACTATGCCACCATTGATCTTATCTAAGGTTATAAACTTTATCTTATCTCCTATCAGGTACCTCAAACATCTACTATAAATAAACCATGGCTTTTCTTCATTTCTTACATGAAAATTTATCTGTACCAAGATAGATTTTTTAGGTTATTTCTTCTTCCATGAACATGTCTAAACATTCTTCTTGATGAATGGAACCTTAAAAATTTGGTCTTTCTTGACTGACTCAAACATGCTTCTACATTACTAAGCTATGTGTTCCAAGTATTTGTACTTGTAATATATTATGGCCTCTTTATTAAAGCCTAATAGAGGAACAAATGAGTTATGGCTTCTGATTGACTCTGCATGGATTTCCTTCTCTTTATTTCAAAAATTATTATTCCTTTTTTGACATTCTATTTTATTATGACCATATCCATTACAATAAAAATAGGACCTACTTTTTTGTTTTTGACTTGATTACCTTTTGTAGCTCTGTTCTTTCTAGCCTTCTTTGTTTGATATGTCCTCTCTATTCTTAACTTCTTCCCTTCTGATTTCCTCTTTTGTAAGAGCTTCAACATAGGTCTTTCCTTTTTCTTTTTCTATGAAAGTAGTGGCCTCCCCTTTCTCTTTTTCAAATATGATACCTATCTTATCTGACATTGATCTTTGACTTTCTAATATCTTATTAAACATATTAGTTTTATTCTCAAATTTTGAATCATTGGCTGATCTATCATTCATTAATTTATTTATTTTATCATGATCTACTTTTAAAGAAACAATTTCAATAACATACCTTTCACATTTTTTACATACTTTTTGCAACTATACCATTAGATCTTCTTCATTCTTTTTGGATTATTTAAAGTGTGCTTGTAGATATTCAATTATTTCCTTTTACTCCTTTTCATTATTCTTCATCTGGAGCTTTAATCTTAAATTTTTATTCTCAAAAGATTTTAACTCTTTGAAGGCACAAATGAGTTCGCATTCAAGATTCACTTTAGATTCATCATGTTCTTCTTCTTGATCATTTTTAATTTTACTTGTGGAGGCATCTTCATGTATGTCCATGAATATAATCTCTTCTTCTTCTTCTGAATCACCCACTCTATTATCTTAAGCTGAGCTAGGATATTTAGAATAAAAACTCTTCTTCTTGAATCCCTTCTTGAATTTTCCTTCGAAATACTTCTTGTATGTAGACTTTCCTTCTTCATTGTCACCATTACCCTTATCTAAACACTTAGATGAAAAATGTTCAATCTTTCCACAATTAAAAAAATTAAATTATAATTTTCCTTGATATTTACCTATGCCCTTTTTTGGCTTCCGAATGAATAGAGCTTCATCATCATCTTCATCATCGCTAGAATTGTCACTTGATTCTTGAATCCTAGCCTTTTCTTTATTTAATGTCTTAAAAATATCTTCTCTTTTTTAGGGTTTTTCTTGTTCAGTCCTCATTTCATATGTCATAAGAATACCATGTAGTTCATCCATCTTTAGCTTGGCTAAATTCTTCACCTCTTCAATTGCTAAAATTTTTGCATCATATCTCAATGGTAGAGATCTCAAAACTTATTGAACCACAATTGATTCTTCTAAATTTTATCCAAGACATTGAATGTGATTAACTATTCGATCAACCTACAAAAGATAACTTGCTATAATTTCTTCTTTTTCTATCGTTAAACTCTCAAACTGTCTTTTGAAAGTTTGAAGCTTAGCTTACTGAACCTTTCTATCACCTTTGTAAATATTCCCAAGTTTTACCCAAGTTTCATGAACAAATTTATATTGTATAACTTTAAAAAATTTTGATTCACATAAACCACATAATATAGCATTTAAATCTTTAGCATTATTTTCACTTGTCATTTTTTTGGTTGGAGTAGCTACAAGTGTTTGTGGCTCCACGTATTCCTCCACCATTATTTGCCAAATTCAAATCCAAGGGCCATCAAATAAGTATTCATCCTTATGCTCCAAATATCACAATTTTTTCCATCAAACAAAGGTGCCTTATTTGTATAAAAACCTTCATGTGATCCATCCATCGTGCTTTCTCGATCTACCTTCAAGCTATAATTTTTTTTCCAAAGGAACCTACATTAATACCATGTATTAAGCATGGCATACACTGAGAGGGGGGATGAATAAATATACTATATATCTTTTACTTAATCTGATATCTTTTATTTAACCACTTAATCACACATTATATATATGTAATAAAATTGAAACAATAATCTGAACCACACAAGAGAGAGATAGAGACACCACATTTTTACATGCAAACATAAAGTGGGAAAAACCATGGAGAATGATCTCAAGTAAATGAATGAGAACCAACTTAAAATATAATTTTTTTAAGCTCTAACTTGCAAGAGAACTAACCCCTTTTCCAAGCACCAACATAACAACTATTTGTTAGCATGAACCCATAGTAGCACCAACCCATCTTTTGTATAAACCACAACTATTTATCAATGTTGCTTACTCAAAAAATGATAGAACTCTATAATATCTCCTTATTTTTTCTCTTTTTAAACAAATACAAACCATGCACTCTTTTTCATATTACAAATGGCTTCTCAAGCCTTTAGATATAGCATTCTAAATGACCATTGGCATTCACCCTTTCTAACCCTTCAATCCTCATGGAAAATGGAACCAAACTTGCATGACCCTTCATATCCTTGCATTTGAAAAGTCATAAGGTGATCCTTCATAAGAAAATGAGTCCTTTCATCTTTTTTCTTTACCTTGGTGACTTTTCATATTCCTCAAAGTGTCCCTTCATGAAAAAATGTGCCATACCATCTTTTATCTTCATTTGGCGACTCTGGAATTCCTCAAGATGACTCTTCATGAGAAAATGCATCCCATTCCTCTTTTGTCTTTTACCCCATGACTCTTTGACATCTCCATGGTCCCTCTCTTGAATTATATGCAACTAAAAATATATTCATTAATATTAAATAAATATTAAAACACATTAGCCAAGATATAACTATTAAATACACCATTAAATGTAATGGGGAATTTATCACCAATAATGCTATACCTTTTACATCAATGCCAATATTGCCAAAAAAAGTGTTCCAAACAAGGTCTAAACTAGGAGAAGGTAAAGAGTCACTAGGTCTTTTATCCAAATGTGTAGTCAAAATCTAGGGTCAAACAAGATATGCTAACAATTTTGGCCAAATAGCATTAAAATATAGACTTGAAATAAATGCATGATGTGATTTGATTTAATCTAAAAATTTTGGAAGGACTTTGGCATAGACCTGACACATAGAATCAAACATAAACATTATCAATTGGTATAAGGCACAAGACAAAAGACACCTAGAGAAAGGTTATGTTCTCTGAAATAAATGCACAAATAATGATGAGGATAGGCTCTATGAGCTAATAAACAATAGTTATAAAATTTGTGTAATAAATTAAACTAAGTTATGTAACCCAAAAGATAAATATTTATGTATCAACCACTATATGTTGAGGCCTAAAAAAAATTCAATCAATGTTTGAATTTGAAATCATAAAAACTAATTGAAACTCAATGTTTGAAGGCTAGGATTTTGATGACCAAACAAGATACATAATATTGGATGACATAATGGAACAAAATAAGGATCTTAATGGCATACATGAAATGGTTTGAAATAATTTGAGCAATGCAACAACATTAGTACTCCCATGAAATGTGGTAATTGTTTTTTATTTCAAATACTTCAAGGCCACAAGATTTGAAATGATTTGTTTAGTATAATAGAAACTACCTCAATCAAGCGTTATTAATAATATTTTGACATAAATATTTACTAAGTTAAACCATGCTATCAAAGGGATGACATAATTACTCAAATAATGGAGTGATGTTGGACACAAGACTCATTCATGACATGGTTTAAATAATATGTTTTATTTATAAAAAATGCCAAGAAATTAATTTACAAAATACAACTAAGTTAATCACCCTAAACCTTATCAAAGGTGTGGCAATGTGGGGTTGAATAAAACTAACTAGTTTTTTATCATCTAGATGGATCACATATATGCCAACTTTCACTTTAACACACAAGAGAAGTAATAAATCGTTTGGTTCCATGTCAAATGGCTTGTTGTGAAAATTTATTTTCCTTTTCATAACCACTACATCTATCACTTTCTCAGTGTAGTGTGATGTCCATATCTATCATACATGCCATGCTTAGCTTGCACTCATAAAGATGGTTTAACCTCTCAAACCACCATCCTAGTGAGGGGATCCAAATTTATATACCACCCATGGAGAGGGGTTGAAGATGATGTCGAGATATGAATCCCTAGGTCAAAGCTTCCTTTTAAAACTTATGGGAGGTAATGAGGTCCCCCTCACAATCCAAAATATGTGAAATGAAAAAAACTAAGAAGAAAGGTTGTATGTTTGTTTCTAAATCACCCAAGCCATGGAAGTCTTCAAGAGAACCTTAAAAAAATCCAATTCATGCCTTTGGACTAAGGCACAATTTTTAATGAAGATGGTGATTTTGATGCCACAAGTTCCTTATAGGGGATGGGGGGGCGGGGGGGGGGGGAAGGGGGAGGGAGAGCATACATGCACAAATTTCTTGTTGATAAATAAATATTCAACAAATAACTTACATGAAAATAAACGTGCTCAAAAGCATGTAAACTAATATGATGTTAAGTTCATTTTAAGGCACCAAAATGAAATGTGTTGTAAAATTTGGCCCCTCATCTTTGATTACAATCTCGTAAAAACTTGAAAAAGCATCTAAGGCATAAAAAATGAACTATGTTCTTTTTAAATACCCAAAAGATGATGTGAGCAAGTTTGAAATAAGTTTAAACTTGATTACGTTCTTTTTTATGCACCAATTTAAATTTATATATTAATTTTCATAACAAATTTTAAATAAATTAAATAAATTAAAACTAAGTAGAAAACACAACCATGTTTGTTTTAAGAACTTAAGTCCAAATGTGTAATATTTCACAAGATCATTTTAGACCCAAATTGAAATGTTTGGAATTTGACTAATTCTTTTTAAATCCCAAAATGAGATGTGTGATTGATTAAAAACATGTAAATTATTCTTCAAATCAATCTTTCAATCTATAAATGTTAGATTATGACCCCTAATTAGAATCACTTTCAAGTTTTATTAAATGATCTTTGAAAATAACCGATATTAGATGATAAGGACCAAGATCGGTTTCTTATGGACTTGAAGGAAAATAACACATTGCATTAATTTTATTTAGCTCAATGTTAGCACAAAAATTCAAAAAAAATTGTAATATAATGTTTATAAAAAGAAAACACAATTCAATGAAACCAAGAAAAAATGATTAGAAACATTAGAAAGGTTCAAAGTCTTATTTCAAGATTTTAAGAAAACATTATGCAACTTGAAGCTAAACTAATAGCATATTCTAAAAATTTAGGAGAAAACACATAGTTCTATAAAATAAATCATCAAAAATGTAGTTCGTATGAACCCAAACCAAGATCTAAAAGATGGCTTACTAGCTCTTGGGTCTTCACACTACAAAACTAGAATTCCATAATGCAAAACCGAAACTCATAGTGTAAAAATTTGATTTATCAAGTTACTATTTTGTAGTTATCCAAAAAAAATTCCATGACCACTAGTGGTTATATCACAAAACTACAAATGGTCATCTAATATTGTAACTCACTAATTTGTGGTTTTGACAAAACCATAATTATAGAGTTTCAATATTATAATATCATGACTGCAACCAACCATATCACAACTTACAAAATCATAGTATTACAATATCATGACTAGAGAGTCACATTATTAAAATATTAAAACTTGACCTGTAACTAGAGATAAAATACAAAATTGTGACTAAAGAACAAAACCATGACTATGTTAGTTCTAATTTTGTGGTCAAAAAGATAAAATCACAAGTTGACAGTGACAAAATAATTACTTCTAGAAAATGTCTTTTTGGTCAAATGTTTCACCTACTTTGGCTTTAAACTCCAAGATTATTAATGAAAAGGGTTAGTGGTATTATCTTTGGTACCATTTAAGCAAATTCATGGGGTGCAGTCCCACCAAGCATGTCACTGGTGAACATAGAAATCAAATAAGGGGATATTAGTATATTGATAGTATATGAAATCAAATCCAAAATAAGAAACACACTAATGAATTAATACCTTAATCCTAGATCTTAGGAGAAGCTTAGTGAGGGAAAACCATTTGACAAAGAAAACCTAGAATGGAAAACAAACTTTCTCAAATTCCTTGAATGCTCCAAAGGATCTCCTTGTTAGCTTGCTCAGCTTACGCTTCAATGGACTTTGTCAATGGAGGTTTGGCTATCCCCACATCTGTTTGGCATCATTAGCTTTGTGGCTTTTCATTTTGAGGATTCACTTAGAAGTTTGTCATAATGATAATTTATCATAGTTACTTTGAAATCATTTGAGTATGATAAGTTTTGTTTGAGAGAGATTTTGAAATCATTTTGGCATAATAATTTTAAACCAAGATAGCTTAAAATAATGAGTGTGAGGCCTTCTATTTATAGATTTTTCCATTTGATCAGAATGAACATTAACCATACATATTTATATGAATATGTGTGGCTAAGAATCCATTAAATTTTAGGGGATATAATTAATAAATTACATCATAAATATTTGGGATATAGAGGCATTCAATAGGCATGGGAGGGCTTAAATAAGTATTAGTTGCAATTATGAATTAAGGATGCCACCCAATAGATGATGTCATTTAAGTGACATAATTATTCATAATCAATTTCCATCAGTTAACTACTCAATATCCTCCATGGAAAATCAATTTAAGCTCTTGATTTAAACTAATTAAATTTAAACATGACTAATCAATTTTGGTGCAATTTTTTTGAATTTGGTGCTCAATTAATCCAAGTAGTCAAAATGCCATATTATTGGATCAAAATTTGACTATAGTGTAATTGGAAGGTGATGTCAGATGTGTTGGAACCATTATCAATTTTAGGATGTTGCCAACACAACTAACAAAGTCACGTGCCTTGTGCAAGAAAATTGTTAGAAAAGAGCAATCGAGAGAACCAAAGTGCAAAATCTTGATTTTGAATCATAATGAATTAATTAAACTTACGTATCTAATAAAATGCATTATGCCATTTAGGGATAAGTTGGCCAAAATTGGCACTTGTATATGAAAAATTCTAACCATTTAATGCATTTTAGTGTTTTTAGGCCACATTGTGATGTTTGGTAGAAATTGGTCTAAAGCTTGGTCAGAGGTTGTTGGTGGCCATTTTTGGGTGTCTACATTATGAATGTTTAAATTCTATTAATCTATTTTAATAATTATAAGAATGCCTTATTCAAGTCTCTAGCTTTTCTGCTATAAAAAAGGCATTGTAGTATGATGAACTATGCATTGTAATATAAACATTGTTATGTGAATATGAAAATGGTTTAAACTGTATACATTTTTAATGAATATTAAAAAATTTATTACTATTTATATTATTAAATATATTAAAATAATATATAATTAGTTCCTCAACTCCTATCATTTATAATCATATCTCTACATTATTTATTGTCATCATCATATATAAGGAAAAAATGGATGATTTTCAATAATTGCATCCAAACATGAATAATTGAATGAAATATTGAATTTATTACTTCATATCCATGTAGAGTATGATAAATTAAAATATGCATACAATAAATGTGTTCTAAAATGGGATTCATATCATTTCCATCCTAGATTTACTACTGTAACATGATGTCTACAACCATGTTATATAATAGGGATAATGAATTGCTTTTACAGAGATTTTTTTAAAAATCAAATATCCCCTTAACCATGTGCATTATTAAAAAATATAAAATATAAAATCAATTATACAATAAATTATTATAAAAATATCAAATATCTATTTTTTTAAGTTGTTATGAAAATGCATTATTATAAAATCAAATAACAATAAGAAATTGATCATGATAGAGACCCCTCTACTCCCTCCATGAGACAATGTCTAGATTTTCACATTTTATCATTCCCTCTCAATACAGAGTCACAATATAATTTTATACAACAAAACCATCAAGGCTAAAAGGATATATATCTAGTTTCTTGTAGGTAAGGGAAAACTCATAACCTTTACACTCATTTTAATGTTAGAAACAAAGTATATATATATATATATATACATATATATATATATATATATATATATATATATATATATATACATATATGTATATATATATATATATATATATATATATATACATATATATATATATATATATATATATATATATATATATATATATATATATATATATATATATATATATATATATATATATATTCATTTAAACCATAATCAATATATCATAGACTATATAATGCCTTGCACTTCGGTTTCTCTTATAATAACCTTTACATTATATGTAATGGCCTACTTTTGTCCATCTTACTACATCTAGTAAGGGAGCCGATGAACCATTGGTCTATATATTTATAATTTGTATAATACCCTATACATTGTATGTAATGGTTTACTATTATCCAACTTAGTAAAAAAATAAATGGAGATAATGAACCATTGGTGTGTATATTGGTTTACTATTTTGTATATTATTTAAACATTTATAACGCTCTATATATTTCTTATATGTATAATATCTTTTACATTTTGTGTAATTATTTATTGTTTCCCATATTGATGCATAAAATAAATTAAAAAATGAACCATTGGTTTGTATAATGGTGTAATATTTTCCATATTATTACAATATGTATAATGCCATTCATCTTACCTATTTGTATCATACCCTTCACATTCTATATAATGGTCTATTTTTTCCATTTTCATAAATAATTTATAAGAACCAATGAAGTTGCATGTCATGATATTATAATGTTTATGTTTTTCCAATAACAAGGAAGGAATAAATGATGTTGTCAAGAGAAAACTAGTTGACATTTTGAGTGAGGATTATGATCCCAATAATCAGACTTCATGTAGCATACCTTAATAGGAGTAAATGTTTGTTTATTTTTCTAGTGGCATATACTTACTAAATTTTCATGTTTTTGCTTATGTTTTTCTTTTAATAATCCCAATCCCACTCCCTTAAGCAATTTTGTAGAATAATTTGAAAGTCTTGAGCAAATTAATAAAAATGTGAATGACGACCTTTAAGAATGAAAATCAAGATGTTTTAAACTATGTTGTATGTGTGTGAGCCATGGGAAAATGTTATCAATTAAATGGATGTTATATTGCAGGAAACCATTGAAGGAATGAATGAAACCATATCATCATTGACAAATGAGGACAAAAAGATAAATACATGTATTGAACATGTTAGTGAAAAAACATTATAAGCTCATATGTGGATTGAGTATAAACTTGAGTTGCTAAGCATATATGAAGTTGTTCTAAGTGATACATATATTTATTTCAAAGTATAGCATTATAGAAACATAAGGAGAAATAAAATTTATGAGGAAGAGATGAAAGTGTGGAAAAACTTTGTAATCCATATTATTACTTGACCTACAATAATTTCCATTACATCCATGCTTCCAAACTTTAACATTGATAATAATGACTATAATTAGTTTGTTCTTTTACTATGGTTCATTTTATTTTAGTTGTTATGTTCCAAATATATATGGTTCATTTCACAATAGTTTCTAACTTTTTAGTTATTCTAATTTTTAAAATTTACAAAATATGAATATTTATGCCTCATAAGAATGTGAAATTTAAAAATTTTCCTAACACCATGTGTATTCAATTGGATAAATAAATACTTTCCAAATAAAAATAAAATAATATAATAATTATTGTATCTTTACATGCTTCTATATGTAAAATCACTTGTGAAAATTTACACATTTTTATATGTCAATGAATTTTAGTAATTTTCTACATGTATGGAATTTAGATTTAGAATGATTAAAATTTTTAAGATATATAATATCTAGTTACAAATAAAAAGACAACCAAAAAACTTCAGTTTAACATATATAGATCATTAATCATGGAAGTTTTTGTTGGTCCACATCTTTTATGCCTCTCTATCCAATTCATCTTGAAAAGTAACATGCTTTGATCTCACTTTAAGTATCAAATAGAATTTGGAATGTTCATTTTCTAGTGGTACATTCCTATGGATTGTGATATTCTCCAAAAAATCTCATTAAGATTGTATATTAGAACCAAAACCATATTATACACATTAGAAAGGTTGTGTATGGGGATGATTCACTGACCATCTTCAATAATTTTCTCATGGAAATTATGACTTAACCTATAAACTATAAGAGTGATAAGTGATTTTTACATAAATCCACAGATCCTAAGAGTATGTGGATCACTTGGGTTATCCACATCACTTTCAATATTATCATTTACAATAATATCAACAACATTATCATGGTCAAGTTTATCATAACATTTATTTCCATCATCCTAAACAAATCACAAATATATGGTTGAACATATGAAAATCCATGAAAATGATTTACAAATTCAACAAAATAATGACTAATAATAATCAATAAACAAATATTAATTACATGGGAACCAACATGGGCATCAAAATTACCTCTTCATTAAAATTCCTTCCCAAATTTCATTCTCAATTCACTGACTTTCAACATGTTCTTGAACATCTGCCCTATGGTTGACCACATTCATTCACACATTGTAAAAGACTCACTCATCATTACAACCTTGTAAAAATTCTATTCTCTTAATTGGATTCTCATCCATGCCACATCAAGGACAAACTCACTAAACATCACATCACCATTATGGAGGATTTATGTTTTCATCTATGACTTGTTCTCTAAGTTCTCAAGATTGAAATTCTTATAAAACCCATTTTCATTGCACATTTGTTTCCTCCGTTAATACACAAATATAATTGTAAACAAATTCTTCACTAATAAATCCACTCTTATATGTGATGAAACTATAATTTCATTAATAAATATGTGCTTAAAATGAGAGTAATATACTTCTAAGGCAACATTTGTCTCTTGACCCACATTACTAGGCTCGGATTTGTAATATGGTTATTTCAACCTTCTCTAAATATTATGGATGTCACATTTAGTCATGAAAAAATACCTCTCTATCTAACCTTAAAACAATTTAAATTTTATGTGGACCATACCATGTTGCCTTTGGTTAACAAATTAAGTAGTTAGGCCCAAAAACATTAAATACTCCACCCAATCCTTCAATGTATCATTAATGAATGAAGATAGAATGCAATGCCTACCCCTAAATTTGCCAATCTCTTGCCCATGTAAAACCATGTCTGCTATTCCATATGGCCCATGTTGTTATATGTATTCAAATCCTATTATTACATCTTCTACAATAAATAGTTATAAAAATGATATTGACATCTAGAATGTAAATGGTTATGCCAAATTGGCTGCTACTACAAACCTTCATAACATATCAAATTTCATAATGTGAATCATATTTTTCCTTATGATCCTTGTATCCATACATACACCAATACTTATATAATACATACATGAATTATAATTTAGAAAATACATTTCGTATTGAAAAAACTATTACAAGACATAATACCCACACTATGTATTGGAGAGATCTATCAGTCTTAGTTTTTTGAATGTTAGATGTCATAAAATTTAGTATATTATAATTGACATTATTGGTAGTGTGATACCACAATATCTTGAATTCCGCAATTAATAATTTTTATATATAATCTATTTGTATCCATCTAACACTATCTTTATAATTGCCTAGATTGTACTCCACCTCACTCCATTGCAATTCATTTGAAGTGTACTCCCCATAACATCAATTTTACATTATAATAGATAAAAAACAATTCCACCTATAGTCCATTTATGAAGAAAGCATGCCAAAAAAATTAGACTTATTATTATTTGCATAAATAGGGGGCATTGATAAGCAATTGGAATTCATAAACAAGAAATATTGATAAACAATTATTATTTAAAGATAAGGGGAAATCACCTCAACACTTTAACATGGTTATCCTTAGATAATTCAAGCAAAAAAAATGAAAACGTACATCTTTACCATATATTGCATTAAAATTTTGAATATAAGGCTACAAATGGAAATTTTCAAATGTTAGCTAACACTATACCATCTCACTCTTTCCATTAACAAATAAAAATTAAACATTATAATCATATATTCATATCAAGATATAAGGGAATAGTTATATCCACCCTTCGCATGAGCTTATTCATAAAATATGATGCATGTTTAAAGACATATTAGGGTAAATTTTTAAAATCATTCTCAAATAAGAATACCATTAGGTTTATGTGGTAATCAATACAATCAATGGGTTTCAGTGATCCTTATATTATTAAATTTATAGAGTTATCAACAAAAATAAACACAGTAATTATTTTGCATGTTTAATAGAAATATTAATAGTGGGTACTATGTAAAGTGAAACATAAGATTGGAAGAAACATAGTACTAATTTATCCACCATAGGTCACTCTTTTCATTAGTAAAATGAAATTAAACATTAGAAACATCTATTAAATATCACCATTTAAGGGAATCAACATGAACTAAGTTAAAAAATAAAGATGCAAGTTTAGAATAGGGTAAGATCCTAAAATTATTCCCAAATAAGCAAACCATGAGGTTCAAGCTATTAACATTAAATGTAATGGGTTTCCTTGATCCTTCTATGATTAACTTGAGATAGTTTTCAACAAAAACTAACACAATAAATGTTTTACAAGATCACAAGAAATAGTAAAACTTAGTACTAAGTAAAGAGAAACATATCACTAAGGGAAACATAGTACTAATTTATCCACCAGCTATATTACTCTATATATTATCAACAAAAAATTAAACATTAGAAAAATCCATTCATATCAAAATTTAACAGAATAGATATATCCACGCTTAGTATGAGCTGAGTCATAAAATAGAGATGAATGTTTAAATATAAAATAGGGTAAGATCTTAAAATCATTTACAAATAAGCATACCATCAGGTTCAATTACTTAAAATATATATTTAATGGGTTTCCATGATCCTTATAATATTATCTTGATTGAGTTATAAACAAAAGCAAATAAAATAAGTAATTTGAAAGCCCATAAGTAATAATTATACATGTTTATTCTTCCCATTCACATAATTATAAATGAACAACTAAAGATAACATTCACATTCCAATCACTTCATCTTAACTTAAATATGTTAGAAAGAGATAACTAATAGTAAAATTAGCTACACAGAAAATACAATAGAATCAAACATTAAAAAAAAATCTTATTTTAATGCATTTCAAGCATTTTCATAATGAGTAAAGTGAACATGGATTATAAATTCTGATTTATAATTACCTTGTAGATATAATTTCAATTAATAATTTAAAAATAACTCACACTCCTATACTCTATCTCCTATGATGTGGAATTCTTAAATATTACATTAAATTTATTATTTACTCACTAAAGGAGTTAATGATTACTTAGTGCATAGTTTGTTTTATGTTTATTATATTATTGATTATTTAAAAAAAATAATAATTAGTTAGGGAATAATCATTTTTTAAATGCATGATTTATTTAATATATTTTCTAATTCGTATATGTTATATATAACTCATTAAATGCATAATTCATACAATCTTAGTTACTACTTACAATAGAAATCACATTCCTATACTCTGACTCGTACAATATTACTTGAATGTATTGTTAATTAATTAAAACCATAATGGTTTGATTATTTGGGAATGATTTTATTATATTAAAATTTTATGTGCTAAAATGTGAATCTATCATCTACTATTGGGCTCATGTTGATGGTGGTTATAACTATAGTTGACTATATGTACAAAATAAAGGTCAAATTTCCATACAATCAAATTCTTTTATGGTAGGAATCTAGAATACAAAGGTAAAGAGTTAAAATTAATTTATATTTATCATATCCAATGATAATTATGCATTTAATTAATATTAATTTATTTAATTATATATAATATCCTAATTACACAAGCTATTCAATAAATTATGCATTGAGTGAATGATTATACCATAAATAGTTATTAATTCCTTCATGTAGTCAATAATATTATCACCATAGAATAAATTGAAATGTATTATGAAATATTAAACTATATTACCTTATGAGATGTTAAATGGATATCATGTTAAATGTTTGGGGATTAAATAAAGGAAATAATGAAATTCATTATAACTAATCAACCTATATAGTAAAATGCCTCCTCAATGACTATCCTACGTATTGTGATTATAGAGTTAGACAATGGTGAACTTGATTATACATGGGTAGAAAAGGTAATGGTAAATAATAACTAGTATGATATTTGAATATTGCAAAGTCACACAAGTAACAATTCAACATTCAACATATAATATTAGTATTTCATTCTTCAACTAGAATTTGGATTAACCCCTAGCATTTGCCTTAATCATTGTTATTTGCCTTAACTATTGCCATTTTACTTAACCATTATTTTTTTCATTAACCATTATTATTTTCCTTAATGTGGTATTAATTTATGTCAGCCAATCCATGAGCATTGGATTTTGACTGATTTGGTGGGCCTTATAAATAATTCAACTAGAAATGTGAATGCTCATGATAGTTAAGGTGACCTAAATCATGTTATTTCACATGTTTGTCCCTTTAAACCTAGTTCCATTATTCATGTATTCACCCATCTCAACCCTTCACCATAATTTATTCTACCCTAACATTTTGAATCAATTTTTAGGCACATATGACATTTCTAAGGAGAATTGCATATCTCTAAATAATGCATAAAAGATATTAAAACTATTTTCCATATATTAGACTGGCTAAGTGACAATGTTCAAGATTAAAATAGAGTATGAATTTTATGCTATCTAATATTTAAATATCTCACCAAATTTATGTTTTTACATTAAAGTTATGAGTCACTTTATAGTCATATCCATATTAAAAAAAGGCCTATAAATTTTCAAAAGCTCATGGTGGCATTTAACTCATGAGATTTGAGAGTTTTTAAATTCATATCCTAATCTAATATGAACATTTTCATCCTTTTATACTTATGTGTCTAAGTAAATACCCCCTAAAGGATTGAATCATGATTTATACTTATAATATATATCCAAATCTTCTAATCAAACACATTGATCTCTTGGGAGGAATTATTTGATTTTCTTCAATTTTTTATAATGAAAGTGTTTTATCCTTAATTTATGCATGAACATATCTTTCCTCTACATTTCATATGATACATTGGTAATAATATGAGATGTATCCTTCCATTTAGATTCAAGAGTTAGGATAAGATTAAAAAATAGTGAATTTAATCCCATTTTAATTTTGAAGAGTGGAATTTTGTATATTGGCAACACCAAAATGGTTCACATTGACTTGGAAGAGTTTCATAGAAGAGTAGATGTATAAAATTGATTGGGGATAACTTCATGCATGTATGATAGTGGTCTTATTCAATACATAAGTTTATTTACTTCAATGAATTGTACCTAGCCCTTTTCTAGATATTTAAAATTTTGTAATCAACCAAATTGAGATGTTTACACTAACAATGATGTCTTAATTTATAAACTAGATATTAATTTCATAGATTATTTTTTTGAGATTCCACAACATGATTCATATAATTCTCCTATTTTTAGTGTATTTTTTAATAAATTTAGTTTAGTCCTTGTTTTCATTTTGTTCATGGACACCATGTGAATTGTAATACATTATAATCATTATTGTTAACTAGACATTATGTCCTTCACATGGGAGATTCATTATAAAAATTATTTGAACATATTTATTTCCATAGTAGCCTATATTTTTGGATGCTTATTAGAATACCATTAGACATGTAAGACACTTAAATCACACCATGGATTTATAGTTAATAAACAATAAGTGCATTATAAAAGAAACATCATCAAGTGATAAGTAATATAATGTTAGTGCTTGAATGAGGTTAATGATCAGGTAAATCTAATCATTTATTTCATTTGATATTGAAGCTTATTGGTAGACATGACAATGTGCAATGGTTAATTCTTATAAAGGAACAAATGATATTACTTTTCAATATGAAAATTCCAATAAGGCTCTAGAACATTACACAAAATGCATTATGATGCATGAAAAAAAGATGGATCAATACCAATCACCCACTCATTGAGAAATTTGTCACACATTTATAAAATAATTCTACATAAAAACTAAGGGGCCATTTTATTGGGTCTAAAGTAATGGCTTATAAATCACTTTAATTCACAAATTTTACCTTGGGCTTTAAGTCATTTTACATCAATCATGTATTTTTATGATTAGTATAGTTATAAAATAGTGATATATTGGTAAAATGAGTAAAATTAAGTGGAAAATTTATGAAATAACAAGTAAATATAATGTTTTGGTCAAGAGTGGTATTGATTTTATTTTGTACCTATAGTAAGAAATATTTTTTAAAATGACATGTTGGGCACATGGAATGAGGTGATGCATGTATAAAATAACAATGGAATATTGAATGAAAACAATATAAAAAACCAAACTACAATTTAGGTATATTATTATTTCCTTGACTAGGCTAATAACCTACGATATAGAAACACATACTAGTGTTATCTCTTCAACATAATTATAGATTCTAGATTTTATGATGGCATTAAATGTTTTAATATCTAATAAATTGTTGATAAATTTAATATAAGTGCACTTGATGTGAAAAATTTCCACTATTTTTATGGTTGGGTTAACAAACATTGGTATTTTGTGTCTACAACTTCATCAAGGCTACTTGCCTTGGCACAACCTTATGCCTTTAATAACTTTACATGTTGAACTTTTACCATCATAATATTTTACCTATAAATTTATTAATAATCTATGTATATCATGTCACTGATCCCCTACATGGCATTTTATGATTTATTTTCATAGCATTGAATGTAGGTGGAAAATGTTATATTATGGCATACCTCTTACCTAACCTCTAAAAATTTTAGATAATATTTAAGGAGGAGAAAGACAAGGACACCATTATGAGTGCCTACATTATCCTCTATAGAAAGTAATAACTTAGACTTTTATATTCATTAATTAAATATAAGATATTTATCATAATCTAATTAATACCATTTGTCTTGGGAAAGGTATATTATGTTCATAAATGGATATTTATGTCTCTATTGATTTTTTCATCTTTTTATATATGTATTTTAGTCTATTATACTATTTTATAGGAATTTATTTCTTTGTATCCATTTTTTTTTCTTTTGGAATGTCTAAACTAGAAATGATAGTATGGCTACATTATATGACAGATGCTTGATTAAAAAAAATTCAATTTTCATAATACTAACACTTGTATATAAATAAGTTATCAAATCTGAAATATTTGGTAATTTACACATATTTTTATTCTTTTGAGCTTTTTAATCATATATACTGATAAAATAAAATTTAAATTTTTGGTAATTTTAATTCAAATATTGCTTTAGATATGGATATGAATAAAAGGGAATGGTATATCTAATGAGATGAGATCATATGCTTATGATCTTATTTTCTCAAGAACTATATGAAGCCGTAAAATTTTATTAGCACATATGCAATAATATTGAATGGGAATATAATATTATAGTGATTATCACATTCTTAAATAGAGATAACAACTGAAATGATATGAAAACTGCAATGAAAATTATTTTAAATGTATTTTTATGGATTAGTTATATAAAATTCACCCATCACATTGATGATGAATAATACGTATGTAGCATATTTTATGTACAGTGATTTTTGTTGTAGTGTGGTTACCCTAGAAACTAGAATTACACTCTTAAAATCTATTTAATTATTTCCATAACACATCAATATAATGACATTACACAAATAATTTGTAGTTAAAGATAATGGGTAAAAAAACATTATTTCATTTCATCAAATAGTATATTTAGGGCAATGTAAGTCACTCGAATTTCCAAAACCTATACTATTTTAAATTAAGTCATTCAATTTTCCAACAAGTGATAAATAATTAAGAACTATAAATTTCTATTTATATTATTTAGCAATGGATAGACTTAGATATGGAATGTTTATAAATTTATTTGGAAATCACTTAAAGGTATAACTATCAAGTGACCTAAATGACTAAATACCAGGGTTCATATATACCTATATATAATATAATAAGGTAATTGTCTATGGAAATATTTTAGAAATAATAATTTAAGATTAGAACATATCCTAATCAATTATGAAAATGGTGGTTTATAGTTCTTTGGTAGACACCAAATTTTTACCACTTTCATGTCTAAAAGGTTTTCATAAGGACATATTGAAAATAATACAAATTATGCATATAAACCATTGAAACACTCTGATTCATCTACACACATCATGTGAAATTTTTGAATCATGTCAATATGTTCCCAAATAGGGAATTATCTTGTATGAAATCATTATATTCTTAAAAATATTATCCAATCAAGTTGCAACCTAGAAACTGACATTTTTAACCACTTATATAAGACATCCTTGTCAAAATTTAGAAACTGAAATTAACTTGATCATGAGTTCTTATTTTGTTAAACACATTTATATGCATAGTCAAAATGTCTATGGATAATTAGTGAGTTTCTATTTTTATAAATTCATAAAATATTGATTGATGACATCATCATGACATCATAATAAATATTTCAAATGCTGACATCATGCATGATATCACCCTAAAATTTGTCAAGCACTCAAATTACAAATATCAAATAAATATATAGATTTACAAGCCATGATTATTAATTTTATAATTTAATGCCTTGAACCTCAAAAATTGAATGGATTTGTGACCACACATATTGATCTCAAGATGGATAGTCACAAATCAATTCCCATATTTCAAAAAATCTATAAATATAAGATTCCTCAATTATAACTTGTAATCTCTTTTTGTGTAAACTTATTATGTAAAATTATCCTCACAAAGTTTGAGTTATACAAACTTATTGTACATAAATTTATATAGAGAAGCTTCATGTATTATTCCTATTGAAAAATCTTTTGAACCTAAGTCATTGATTAACTAGGAGATGATTGCAGTTCATGCCATACATCATTAATAAAGACTTGGAACACCAAATTTCGGGGGAAATGTGGTTATTGATTCCTTGTGAAGTACGATAGCTACTTGAAAGGTATATCATCATCTTAATTTAATATTTAGTTTTTTTAATTCATTATAAACACCCTTTGAGGGAGTAGGCTTGATAAGTTAGGCTTTTATGATTATTTTAGATATTTATTGACTAACACATGATCTAACCTTGTCTTGTAATACTATTCTACATTATGGCATGCCCAACGAGACCGTGCATGTCCCACATCAATTTTATCCCTTCTAATTAATAACTTAGACTCTCTTTTTAGGCTACTTCGCTATTTTTTATCTAATTTTTGTGTTTATGAATTCTATTTGAAATAATGGATTTAACATGTAAAAGGACAAATTTGACCGAAACATCTATGAGAAGGCTTTGTAGAGAGGTGGAATTGACCTATGTAACATCTAAATCAGTCACAATAATTGTGAAATTAACTTTTTTATTTTCTATTTTCATTTATATGTTTTATAAGAATATTAAGATCGACAAGGAGATTGGTGGATTTGATCTATGGAACAATGGGCTTAAAAACATATTAGTGAGATAATCCTAGGAAAAAAATGAAGGTAACTATTTTGTTTATGATTTCTACCATTTTTATCACTTCAACAAGTTCTCCCAACTCATCAACAAAAATGCCATGCTAATCAATGATATTGTCTTATAATTAATGGGATCAAAAAATAATGTCCTTTATGTCTGTATCATTTAGTGGAATCATTTTAATGAAACAAATAATCATACTTTTAAATGGTAAAAAATTATTTGTAGAATGGTAAAATTGACCTATGCCAAAAGATAGAGAGATAAAATAACAAGTTACAAATTTATTTGACAATCATACACACCTATTTTGACTTCTAATACTCTATTTTATGGGTTCTAGGATACTTTGTTTGAATTTTACAACAACCAAAGGCATATTTCACTTCATTTATCATTTGGTGTTCTAAAAAAAATTCACACTTTAATTAATTTTCATAAAATCTTGTGATTTTTTATTTTTATTATGTGTTTATTTTGTAAACGACATCTAACATGTATATTCTCCCCCAATTCCTTTTTGGGAACTTGGGTGTTCAAAAATGTTTCGCTTATTAATTTTGTATCTTAGTCTAAATATGGAAGGTATGTACCAAAGGAACTCCCCAAAATTTGAGTAATTTTTCTGATCCTAAAATGACCTTAATCTCGCGTAAATCGTTTTTTGCACCTTGTCTTGTGGACAGAAGTTCATAGAATCCCCACAGGTTATATAGGTAAGTTTTGACCATATAATTCATCTCCTAGAATCCTCTAAACCCCACTATATAGTAATGGTATATAAATTAAGGTCAAATTAATAGGATGCATGTTTTATTAGTTAAAAAAGCTTCGATAGTAAGAGACTACCTTATAGTGTAGGTTTAGCTCAGACATCATAATACACTAAGTAGTTGAAGGATGTAGTGGTTTTGAAAATGACAATACATTTTCATAAAAATATAGTTAATGTGTATCCAAATTACATGTTTCACCCTAGTGTTAACCACAAATATGGGACAATTTGGAACATATGAAAATTGATAGATTTTAGAACAACCCCACTTGCGATTGAGAACTAATGGTGTTGGGTGAGTAGCCCAAATTTCTAGGTCAATGTATCATCTCTTGAGAAAAAATGGTTCCTAAAAATAATAATTTTCATTTTCATCTAATTTTATTATATTTTTAACTTATTTCCTCTTAAGAAGGATTATATACACAAAATCCAAGCATACAAACCCACCTTGTCAATTTGTTGGGAGAAGACATTTAATTTGGTATTTCTCTTATTATTATTTATTTATGTGGTCTTTTGAGTCTAAAAATATTTGTGTGAAACCAAAATGCATCAAGAACCAAGAATTTTTATACACCATTTATTTCAAATATAGAACAATTATGTGGAGCAAATCCAAATCACCTTTTTTCCTTGTTCAGAAATTATATCTAATTATTTTATTTGTATTTTCAAATAACATTGTTATGATACTCACTTGAGTGTATAAATATTCATAACTTTTGAAATTTAATGTCATTTTTAAAACAAAATTAAAATCTTGTCTTTTTAAATTCTAATTCAAGGCACTATTGGTTTACCTTTCATGTTTGGTTTGAGTATTGTTGGTGAGATTTTCCATTTGGATTGAAGGATATTTTGTCTACAATCTTGAATCATTCTATTAATATTTTGGACTTAGATTATCTTTTGTTCACTCATGATTTAATTTAATATACCATTATACCTTCTTTGCCATGTGGCATCATTATGCTGCCAATTTAGTTTTGGATTTATGCTTAGTCTTTCTTGTGTTAATTCACAACTTGAGATTCTTAGTTCACATTTTATTATTCTTGATCCAATGAGTCTTCTTCTAAAATATATATCCATGAATGATAAAAGTTGTGCTTAGAGTTTTTATGGTATTGACATACTTTAGACATAGGTTTTCTTATGCTAGGTTTCACCCTAAGCTTTTAAGTTTATTTACCCTCTTCTAATTTATCAAGTTTGACCAACCAAGGTTGACCATTCTCATGAATTGTTTATTGTAACTGTTTGGCCTCACATCATTTCATTTATAGTTATAGTCTCAATTTTACCTTATCTTTTGAAGAATAAAAAACAACCTTTTAAAAATTTATAAATAGAAATTCAAAACAATTCACAAATGCATAAAACCATATTCAAACTATGCTATCTTAATTAGACCAATATCTCCCTTTATGGGTGAATATTTTTTTGATTCATATCTCCCTATTTGGTGATAATTCTTAATTAAAAAACCAATCCATATTGATTTTCATAAGTTGATCCCATTCTCCTCCTTTGGCATGTGTTAGCAACCATGATCCACAATGCTTAAAGGTTACCATTCTAGCCCCTACTCCTTTGGACTGCATTAGTAATCAAGATCCATAGTGCCCAAAGGTTAACATTTTAGGCCCTCTTCCTTTGTCATGAATTAGTAATCAGACATTGTAGTTCCCAATGATTACATTTATAGGAATTTCTCCTTTGTCCTATATTGGTAACTAAGTTTCACCACTCCAAGGGATTACAATTATAGAACCTTCCAAATATGATACCTTCTTATTCTAATAAGATTGAATGGTAATGACTAGGTGTGTTAAAGATACTATAATAGGCCCATCAATAGTATTTATTGAACCCATCGTTGAGGAACTTCAATTTGACAAGATAATGTGTTGATCCCTTCTTCATTAATCCAATTTCCAAAAATTCTACTATTAGACCACATACCATTACTCATCAAGTGCCAACTATTCCCCACTTTATAAAATCCCACCCAAAGGGTTTTCATCCACAAATCTGATCATTGTTCATCCAAGAGATATTATCAATTAGAGACATAAGTGTGTTCAAATTTGAGATATTGCAAATGAGTGTATACCAAGGTAAAAAAATCAATCAATTATCGACATTATTGTTGAAACACAATTTTTTAGGAGTCAACCTATGATGAATCAGCTTTTTATCCTTTCCCTATTGTTGAAGAACCTCACTTTGACATGCCACTATTCTTCGAGTTGCCTATCAACCCTTTCCCTTTTTCTGAAACTCTTCACTTTGACAAGCCAGTCTTTGTGGAGTTATTTATGGATCTTTTTAACCACATCAAGGAGTCTACCTTTGATAAAATATTCTTTGTTGAGTCATCCCTTGAGGTATTTCCTTTCTTGGAGTTGATTCACCTGGATGAGCTAGTCTGTGTTGAACCCTTGTTAGATGAATCTATTTTATAAGATCCCATTGTCCCATCATGGGCGGCCATTACTTGTCCAATACCACAAATTTAATAAGACATCATTATAGTAACAACCATAATTGAATAAAAATCATAATAACAGTTAGGTTATATTATCGAACTAATGTTAGATTCAAGAATAGAAGAAAAATCAATGTTATTTTCAATGTTCCATCTAGAGTCCTTTGAGTTTGAATCAGCTTCAAAATTAGAATAGAGTCATGGTTGTTAAAATATTCGTTATAGTTGTCTTGTAGATTAATTTGAATACATTTGTGATCCTTCTATGATTTTTTATGATGATTACTTTACCATAGATATAATTTATCATAGTATCTTCAATGAGGATTATGCTTCCTTTCATCATTCCATTATTATTTCACATACCATTACCACTAACAAACATAGACATTATATGGATGTCCCACCTCCCACAAGAGTTGATTGGGATTAATAGAATCACACTTTTTTGAAATGCATCGATGGTGACATATCATGTTTAAAATATTAGGGGGAGAAAGACCACATTCATATAGAAGAAGAACAATCTCCTAGTCAAACCATTTTGGAGATGCTAGGAGACAATCAAAGTATGCATTCAACATCTTATAATGAAATATAATTAGAGGTAATAGAAGACAATAAAAGTCAATGGTCAATATTCCTTAGTGAAAACTTCTTAGAGGCACTATGGGAAACTAAATACAACTATATTGGTGAAAACTTCTTTGAGGCACCAATCATTGAGCACAAGAGTTCTTCATTGACTAAGAATCTACATCATAACCATATTGCAGCATCTCTGAGGTCTAAACAATAGAACAATATTATCATCCTATCAAGAGCATGTGCATATGTCTTTGGACTTTCCACAACAAAAATCATGTCAAATCCAAAATTACAACCATTGTGAATGATTTAAATTCAAGATCTTAATTTGTTACCCAATCATTATATATTCCATTATGAACCAATATATCTAAGACCATTTATTTGATGCCTATTATTATTTACCCCTATTGGTAGAACTGTCTTTCATAGAGACTATGAAGACATCTTGTCTAGAATTTTGGAAGAAACATAATCCTATACCAATGAAGATCACAATAACATTATTTGGATATAAATAAGTAAGAGGTTCTTGATAGAGAAACTATTCAAAAGGGGTGTGGGCTATAAATTTAAGCATTAGACCATTTGAGTTGTATCATATGATGATTAGGATGAACATATCCTCGTTAATCGATGAAATAATACTTTAAACAACATTGAATTGAGGTCCTTTAGGAATATGTAGGTAGTTATAAAATTCTATTTAGGTCATCTTGGTCACCTCATTTCCACACTCATAATTTTTTAACCAACCTAAGCCAAATTTATCACTGTTTTATTATCAACCTAAGCTACACTCTTTCCATTTTCCAATAAACATAAGTCAATGTTCTCACCATTTTATGAGTAACCTAATCAAATGATCTCATCATTTTTAGGGCAAACTAAGCCATGATTTTTCCATTTTGTTGGAAACCTAAGCCAACACTCTCGCCATTTTAAGAGTAACTTAAACCAATTCTCTCACCATTTTACAATCAAACTAATCCAATGCTCTCACCATTTTATGAGTCACCATTATGTTCATTATTCATTTAGAGTAGATGAATTACTTCACCATTCCCATATTTCTTCTTCATCATAATCATGTTTTATCTTCATCAATTTTATTCTATCCTATATCTTGGGAAAACTACATTGGGTTTGATTTTTATGTTGGACCTTGTGTCCATGGAACTATGTAGGCAACATCCACTTGCCTAGTGCATCTTTAGTTATCTTAGCTACCCCTTCCTTTCTTCTCCTTCCCCATTTTTTTAATTTTTTTATCATCTCTTATACAATAGCATAATTTTTTATATTATTTGTGTGTGTTTGATTTCCTATCACTTGAGGGAAACTTTATACCCATTATTAATATGTTATTTTACTAGTTTCATTGTCAGTTAGATTAGGGGTCACCCTATCCTAGAGTGTGATTCCACTCTTGCACATGCACAAATAAATTTTTTTTATCTATAGTAACATTGGGATTAACCATTATGTTTATGAATTTTTGTGTGCTTAAAATAGATAGCTTACTGCATTTTCCTTTTCATTTAATTTCTTAATTTTGTTGTTTCACTTTTTATTTCTTGGTGTTTTGGTGTGTTTATTATTGGTATTTTTTGTGCTTTGTTATGTCTTCATTTATTTGTATGAGTTTTTTTAATTGTGATTTGTTGTGTTTTTATTTATTTTATTGGTGTTTTGTTGTAAATTTCTTCTTGTCTTTTATATTACTGTTTTTTCTTTTTCTTTGTCTTGTTTATTATGTTATTCTGAATGTTTTTACTATTGTGTTTGAATACACTTCGTAAACATTTCAAGTCTGGTCATACATTGGGCTTAAGTTGTTTACATTTGTATTTTACATGTTTTAGATTTTTTATTTTTTTTAAAGTACACCATGTTAATGCATGGATCTTAAATCTTCATATCTTGAATCCAAGTTATTTAATAGTTTGTCTTTACTTTGTTTTATTGTTTTTTAATTGTATACAATCTTGTTCCTATTTAAATCTTTATTATTTATATCTTCATTTTGAGTAGGTAGAATTTTTGTATTTTAACTTATTTTTTTATCTTTTTCTCTTTATTTACTCTTTTTTGTTCAAACATCAGTAGTTTTAACTTTGGTTTTGGTAATTTTTATCATTATCCTTAATTAAAAGTATTCACATTCGAACCATTCAATTTCAAATGAAATATAATGTTAACATAAGTTGTTCATACTTACGATGCATAATTTCATTTTTCTAATTTTAACATCAAGTGCTCCAAGGTTGAATAGACAATGTGGCATGGAAGAACATCTTTGAACACACTATCCTAAATAGAATATCATAAACAAAAGTTAAGATTGGTCCCTCTTTCTTCTATTCTACATTCCTCATTCAATTTTATCCCACATTAAGGAGAAATACATTGTCCTAAGGTCCATCTAAACTATATATTTAGTTTTTGGATACGTGACAGGTCTTAGGTAAGCTTAGCCACCATTATTCTTCCAATCAATCTTTCATCACTTTGTGCATCATTGTATGGTAAGTGTTTTTGTGGATTCTTTAATTATTAGACCCTTCCATCTAATTTTGCACCCACGCATCTTTAATCTATGAAATAAGTTATATCCTTAAATTATACTAGCTAATTATCCCTTTTATAGTATAATATTTACACCAGTCACTGACCGAATCAACCATACTAGGGAAAAATAATTATTAGTGGTTAAATTATCCCTTCTAGGGAAAAATCAATTTATCAACAGATCAAATCTACTCTATTGGGGCACATTATTAATTGATTGACGTCACTTCTCTATATAAAGGTTCTCATTTTATTTATCTTCTAATTTTGATCTCTATAGATTTTGCATTAATTTTGCCAATTCAATGTATGCAACTAGTTTTGGGATTGATCATTCCCTAAGCCCCCACCTTTCGCCATCTTTTAGGTATGTCAAAATGTCCTACCTCTGTTTTAGGATGAATTATTCCCATTTACCCTCACCTTGGTGCCCATTATATTATATTCTCTTTTGATAATTGAGAATCAATATTTGTAAGTGTTAACTCATATGGATTTAATCTCATCCATGGGGTAATTTCACTCTTTCTCTCCTTTTAGATAGTCCATCCCTCTTTTTCATCCTCACACGCCCTCTTTAGTGGGCATCATGGATCATTAATTATTTATTCAATTATTAATTTCAAGATTCTTCTTAATGATTTTTTCATTCTTTGAAAATTTCTTGCTTCATCTAGTGTTTTACAATGCCTTCTCTAATAGGGGGAAAATGTAGACACCCCATTTGTACCACTTTTGTGTCTAAATTGTTATTAAAATGACTTATTTCAAACAATGCAAATTAATCTTAGAAATAATTGAAATGCCTTGATTCATCTGCACACATCATGTGCAATACATGATTTGCGTCAATATGTTCAAAAATAGGGAATTATCATATATGCAATCATAAATTGATTATAACTCTTCTCCAATCAAGTTGAAACCTAGCAAATGATGTTTTTTGACCAATTTTATAAGACCAACTGGTCAAAATTCATAAACAAAAGTTAACTTGATCAGAGTTGCTTAATTGGTTAAACCCAATTAAATGCCTGGTCAAAATTTCCATGGCTAATTAGTGAATTTCCATTTTTATAAATTCATAAAATACATATTGATGAAATCATCATGAAATCACAACAAATATATGAAATATAGACATCATCTATGACATCACCCAAAACGTTGTCAAGCACTCAAATTACAAATATCAAACAAATATCTAGATTTATAAGCCATCCTTATTAATTTTAGCATGTAATGCCTTGAGCCTCTAAAATTGAATGCATTGTGGCCACACACTAAAATTGAATGCATTGTGGCCACACATCTTGATCTAAATATTTGTGGTCATAAATTGATTCCCTCATTTCTAAAAAATTATAAATATAAGACTCCCAATTCATAAATTTTAAGCTCTTTTTGTGTAAAATTATTATGCATAAGTAGCTTCACAAAGCTTTAGTGATACAATATTACTCTACAAGAATTGCTATAAAAAAAGATTCATGTATTCACCCAATTGACAAATATTGTGAACATAATCCATTGGTGCACTAGGATATGATTGAGGCTCATGCCACACTTCATTGACATATTCTTGGGCCACCAAATATTGGGAAAATAATGCTTCTTGACCACTTTTGAGGGAGAATAGTTACTTGGAAGGTATAACACCATCTTGCTTTCATAATAAGTTATTTTAATTCATTAGATACACCCCTTGAGGGATTAGTCTTGATAATTTAGGTACTTATGATTATTTTGTAGATTTATTGACTAACACATGATCTAACCTTGTCTCATAATCTTATTATACACTTTGAAACTTGGGGATAGACTAATATCTAAGATTAATTTTTTAAAATTTGCTCAGGTCCTACCAAGTATTGATTTAAATTTTAAGCTTGGGTCTATGATGAAATTATGGTATCTTTCTTCATCTAGTTAAATAAATATGTTAGGAACATATTCACTAATGGTTGAGTCATTAGAAAATTATTATATAAATTATCTAAACTCAAAAACATATTTTTATATTAGTAGTGCATGATATTTTATGAGATAAAATTTAAAATAGGCTATGATAGTTCAATTTAAAAATTGGCTTATACCATTATGTTTATGGGAATATAAATAATTTAGTAGAATAGGTATGGTGAACATTTACGTAAGCTCTTTTGAATTTTCATGTAGTGTGACTCATTTTTAGTCCTACATGGTTTATTTAAATTGACGTATATTTAATACATGTTATGCTAATAGTTAATAATTAACATATATTCAAATTATTATATATAGATATCTTATTACAACTATCATTATTATCATACTTAATGTAAAACTCATTATATTACTAAAGCTAAGAATTTTTTAATTGTCTCTACTCATGGTCATATTTCTATAGTATTAATATTATTAAAAGTTATCTATTTAACTACCTAAAATACCTAGTTTAGTAGAAATACCTATGTGGTGATATTACAGTTATAGTTAGAGATAAAATATTACAATATCACATGATGTCATATTTTTATATACAGGTTAAGGTAACATTATTCAAGAATATTTTTCCACTAAGACTCTTAATATATTAAGAAGAAAAAGTTTAAGACACAAGTCCTCTTGAGTAAAATTTTGGTTTTCTTGATCATTATTCCATAGGATATTATCTTTGAAGATTAATTAAAATATTTTATTAATCTCATTTAAATACATCAAGTTCAAACACTAATTTTCTAGGTTAGTACACAAAATTCTTATTTTAGTACCAAGGAATATTGGTTAATGTTTATTGAGAAGTTTTAAAATGGTATATTGGTACTAAAATTAAAATAACATGGAACAATATTTTGTTGTATTTTATGATAGATAGAACTTATTTATAATATATATCTTGATTGATATAATAATTTATGGCATAAATTCTATAATGATAGCTTATAAATTATTTGTGAAGCCTTATCTCTTATTAGCTAAACTTGTTGATTAAATAAATATAGTATGAAATGAAAGTAGCCTACCAAAAAACTTACTAGTTGAACTCAAATAATAATTTAGGCATGGGTCTCATAATTATAAGGAATGTTCTCATACCATCTCACAAAGTTTGAAATAAAAAAATAGATCTAGAACCATATCTAACTTATATAATTCCTAAGATTTTTTTTTTCATATGAGAAACATGACTTGAAATCAAATAATTACAGTATGTAAGGATATGGTCATTTGGGGGATGTTTTTGATAATAATTTGACCTTTAATATGACTCTTGTGTTGTAATCAAATAAAATTGACCCTACCTTCATGACTTCTACCACAAATTTCAAGTGTCGACAAAAAAAAAATACTATTAAAACCTTATTTTATGTTTAAGTTATATCAAACTTCAAAATAATAATAGAGCTTATAATATATGACTACATTGTTTGCTGCAAATAGTGTTACCCTTTTTATCCCTATTAAAATATGTGGAGAAGTGAAGGATTGGATGAAATTTAAATTTATATATATATATATATATATATATATATATATATATATAACCCTTATTATACTCTAATAAAGATTGGGTCCCTTTACAACCATATATGTAATTGTATGAAAATTGAACTCTCTAGAGCACATTGGTGTTTTGAACTAGTTCATATGTTAGGAGAAAGGGATTATTAATTAAAATTATTAGATTATTTAAATGTGCCAATTATTTCTATGATTTTTAATAAATGTATTTTTCTCAATGTTTTGTTTAATGTTATAATCACACAAATAGGATGTGTAATCTTAATTGTTACATATATAATGTTTTTTATTCTCATGATCACAAGTATTATATGCTTAGAAAAATATTCATGTTCAGGTATAAAGTAGTATTTTTTTATTAGTATACTCATAATCTTTTTATAACAAAACTTGTTAAAATATTATAACTTTTAGTCATGATATTTTATATGAGTTCTAATTACTCTACCTCGACTAGTTTTTTATTATTAGTAAATATGAGGATTTAAAACTAAATCCACTGAATAAAATTGGATAAAAGGATTTTATAAATACAAATCATTAAAAAAACATTACAAACAAAAAATAAACCATCCTATACTAGAAAGTGATAGACTTGGCCATACATGCTAGATAAAACACTGAGTCTACCCAATACAACCAAAATACTATAAAACAATAAAGGAACAAATGAAAACAAGCATACATGAGAATCCTAAGACCATATGACATGAATCTTATTTTGATGTTATATAGTCATATTCATTGGATCTAGTCACTTTTATCCTTTCCCATTTTTCTTACTACTCATAATCATCTAATCCCCACCTCCATCCACTTCATGAAAGATAGTAGTGGGTACTTCTAGGACACTGTCTACTTGAATATTATTTAATGGAAACCTATACATAAAATCCTCTCTGCTATAAAATTATTATAAAATAATATTAGCCTTTAAAAAGGCTCTCAATGAGTCCATTTACTTCAAATTAGCTAGAGACTCCACATGAGTATCACTATTATTAAAGACATAATTTGAAACATATTATGGTGTTTATATAATTTCACTTGCATTATCTATATT
>JARHVA010008536.1:290000-402500 GCA_037957365.1 Torreya grandis | reverse complement strand
ACAATGTTCGCTTCTGTTGGTGTCTGCAAGGTCTGGTGACATTTGTTACAATTTTTTACCTTGATGAATTTTATAATGGGTTCATATTTCCATATGAATTCTATATGTATATGAATATATGTATGATTCATTATGAGAACTACAATGTACCTATTTCTTAACTAAAAACCCTAGCTCAAATGATGAGATAGACAAACTAATACAAAATAGTTAAAAATGAGTTAGCAGTTGAATTTATTCTTCAAATCAACCCCCCATGTGTTTATATTTGCCTACATATCAATATGCCACTAAGAGATAAATCTCTATGTAGTTTTCATAGTTTACGGTTTTGTGTATACAATATTGTATAAATGTTATATGTTCATGAAATCTCATTGTTAGTATATTATTCAATAATTGATTTTGACATTGGTAGTGTAATCATACATATATATAGTAATATTAGGTTATATAAACTCAAAATTGGGAGAGTAAAGTAATTTGATCTCAATGTGCAATTTAATAATTATGGCAATTTAAAAACAATTCTAATGAAAAATAAATAAAAAGACATGTTTATATAGTGATGATTTTTGGATTTTGATTAAATTGGAAATATGAAATAAGTGGAATGATTCAATTATTTAAATTTTAATTTGAGTAACTTGTCATTAATTGGGAGGAAAATGAAGCAAGAAGATACAAACATTATTGGCTAGTATGATTATCTTGAAACTGCATTTTTTTCTAAGTAATAAAGACAATCAAAGTAAAAGTATTAATAAATTAAGTGATTATCTTAGGATTTTTGGAATGAGTCATAGAAATACATATTTTTATATTTTATTTGAGTTAGAGGGTCATCAACATAGAAATATAATAAAAATGACCTAAAAATGGAATTGAGAATGCATTAAGTGTACATAGAGAATGGTTGAAAGTGCATTGTTTTAGCATAAAAATTTAATTTCAGTAAATAAATTTCCCCCTAATTTTAATATTAATTACGAAAATTCAAAATTATAGATTTAGAGGAAGAGATCTATACTTGAGCTTACCAGTGTTGAATAGGCTTATAAGTGTAACACATGTAGAATAGTTCTTCATGCAAACATACAATAAAAAAATATATAAATCAATGATTTATTAGGATATATTTATGAAATTAAAAAACTTATGGATAAAGTAATAATGAATTGATACATATGTTCATCTAGACAAACCATTTTATTTCTTGGTACAAAATTGTTGACTACAGGGGAAGCAATCCTTGGATAATTCATTTCATTTAAACTCTTTGATTGGAATATTCATGCCCAAATATTCATAAGGAATATAATGTGATTAGTAACTCAGTATTAATTCTACTTCATAATCACATAAATCAAGGTGGTAAAATATCTTTGAATCCCTATATGATTAATATTGTAACATTTTTGTGTAAAACTAGTGCAAAAATTGTGAATCAACTATTGTAGATGAACTAAGATTCATTTTTATGTAAAAAAAAATTGAAATAAAAACTTACTAACACGTGTAAATGTTTTTTACATAAAACATGAAATGAGTTTGATTTATACAACATAGATAATGTCCTATTTCCATTCTTTATGTAGAAGCTAGTATAAACACTGAGCAAAAGACCAATCACATGTCGTGTGTATGTCCCCAATATAATATTTTAGTATATATGTTATAATATAAAAAATATTTTTGATTATTTTCTATGTAATCTATTGTAAATTTAAGGAACATATGCCATGCATGATTCCCCCAATTTGAGCAAAAATATTAAATAAACTAGATGTAAATATTAAAATATATACCAGTAATAATAAAAATTGATCTATAGGATAAACTTAATTATGATCAATGTAGAATATTTAATAGATAAATATTACACATGTTATTTTACTTATATAAAATCTATATATAAATATTCTTTCTTAATTTTAAACATAATACACACTATGAACAACTAAACATTTTTATTTATTTTTTAAATCTTTATCATGGATTGTTTCAGCTTAGTCTTTAAGATAAGCCATTATGTATTGCCTTAGGTGATTCATGAATCATGAAATAAAAAATACTAAAATCTATATTAATAATTATAAAATTAAAAATCATGGCATCATATTGATAATCTAATAAAAAATGTAAGGTATGGTACACGTAAAACCAAGCATCTATAGTGTCATTTTTAGATATATGTTGAAAATTAAGCACATGATGAATAATTATGATACAATAAATAATTTTAATTTATATATAAAAGGTTATAAAATATGCCTATCATAATCATGGAATTGGAAAACTAGTAGGATGCATGATATCTATGATGACATCAAAAAATTATTTAATATAATAAGCAAAAGTCATGGTGATGATCCTCACATAAAGATTTAAATGAAATAATACATAAAACACATAATAATGTTTTGGGGACACATAAAATGAACACATTAAAATTTCACTCAATACATAGAAGAATATAACAAGGCTTATATATACAATAAAGGACATGTTTAAATGTGAAAAATCTAGATAAATTGGATACACACAAAGCATGATGCGTAAAAACCAAACATGATAAGCATGGATGATAAAGTGAAGTTACTATATATAATAAATCTATGACATAATTATATTTATAAATAAGCTGTCTAGTTAGATATCAATGCTAAATAAAGTGATAAAATAAGGAACTATTTTGCATAATGTGTTATACTTAGTATAAATAGTGGATAGTCATTGAGTGATATAACCTATGTAAAATTATATTCAGACTATGAATTTGATGTGATGAAAACAAATTTTATAATTCCCAATATTTTATATATATGATGAAATAGAGATTGTGTTCACTAACACAAGTCTATTACAATTAGACCATAATGTAATATGTTTGTGTCTAAATAAGTTGTTTTGATGCCTAAAAGTGTATCACATGGGGTTTACAGATTGTTTTAAAAACATATCTCATTTTTAGATTCAAATAACCCATTTCATTATTAGATGGTTTTGATATTCCCGAGATCTTTAGTGGAATAGTGACAAATTAATTAACTATTGAACAAAATGATAATATAACTAGTTGTTGGGAGCAATCATGGTCTAGAACTTATTTTTGAAATTAAAAGTAATCTAAACTAATTATAGTGAATTATGATCAAAACTTGAAATCTAAAGTCTAATCTAGCATGTATTTTTATAATGAAAACTAAGCTATAGTGAATTGATCAAAAAAATGAGCAAAAGGGTAGGGCAAAAAAGAGAGGTTATTGATATTCAGTCTAGACATTATGACAAAGCTCAAAAATTATCCAAACATGCAATAAAACCACTATATGAGATGAAATAGTTAAACCATAAATCCTACCATATATAAACAAAATGTCTAAGGAAAGGTGAAACAATTCAAATAAGAAACTAGATTTAATTTATTGATTTACTTCCATAAACAAATTTCATTAGCACATTTACAATGAAAGCATGGAAAATGAAATCAATATAAGATATTTCAATGAACCTATCATAATCACAAATTGAATACTTTTCATTTATATTTTTACATATATAATCCATATAAATAATTCAAATTTGAACAATAAACTAGATGGTTGAGGAGGTAGCCATAATAACAATCACATAAATAAATATTGGACAATATTTGCAGAATTCCTTACTTGTATTAATTGTTCCATTTTTACAAATACTTTTTAATATAAAAATCCATCCCTTTATACAAAATTTAAATAGCCCTTTTATATAATACTAAGGAGGTATGTCAGTCAGTCATATCAAATTACAAGTGCTCAAGTGTCAAGGATAGTTGTCCTTCTACAACATTTTAGAACTAGACACTTTATTAATGGATTGACTTATAAACTATGTGCTTTCCAAGTTGTGCATGATTTTATAAGACAAAATATTCCTTTAAAATATATATATATATATATGTTGCTATATAGAACAATATTCTAAGTCAATAAATTTGACTTTGAGACTCCTTTTTTATTGTAGTCCTTTGTCTTTGCTCCATGATCTTCATTGCCCTATTATGTTTCTCATCAGTTAGATTGAATTTGATAATGGATTACACGAAAATTTATTCTTCTTGATCATCTAGGCCTTGCAAGTCCTTATTATCCCTATCTAAAGCTTCCTTGATGCTTATATCATCTAAAAAAATTTCTTTTGCATATAGGATCATGTCCAAGATCATTTCAATGACTACTCCTATTTTACCTTAGCTTTGAATCTTCACCTCTTTCATCAACTTAGTAGCTCTATCTTTGAAATTTTCATCTATTATTAATAAAATGGGACCAATAATAGTTGGTTGTTTGATTATGCTACCCAATATATTAATTATTTGGTTCTCCAACTAATTGAAGTGTTTTGAAATATCCTCCAAGATCTTAGACTATTTGTTCAAACCTTTGATCTCCTCCATCCCTATAATCATATCCATATTCAAGTGGGATATGATAACTATCATAAAATTTAGAATTTGGTCCTCTATCAATATATTGATTAGCAGCTTCACCATCTTGTATGAACCCTACCATAGGTTTACTTGGTTTACCACCAAAATACCTTATTTGTTCACTATATCCTACTTAGACATTATGTATTTAAAAGAGCTAAATATGTCATGCATTGTTTCCTCAAACTCATTGATCATATCCCCTAGAGTAGATAGAATAGATTGTTCTTGTAAGTTCTTATTTTCTTGATTTAGTCCTTTATAGTAGATTACAACTATTCTGATTGTGTTAGTGCCAACTCCAAGATCTCTTCTTCAAATATTGGGTCCTTATTAGATATTTGTACTTGATTCTTATTCAAATTGGTCAAGGTATCCACCATTTGATATGTAATTTCTTCACCATGTTGCACATCCTTTTTATCAGTAGCCCTTTGTAAGCCATTAGTACTTGGATCAAACATGACCCCAACTAAAAATTGGGTCACATGTGGAATCATGACCTTTACCTATGATTGGGTTAGCTGACTCAGAGTATCCAATCTCCTTTTATCCTCCTATTTTAGATCAATGATCCATGTCTTTAGTTATTATTGTAGAGGTCTATTGGTAGCTTTCACCATAACCTAACGATGATGGATAGTAGGTATCTTTTGTATTCTTAGTTCATAGTTGAACCACTCTATAATTGGTGGTCCATATACTAAGTTTGTTTACTAAACATATTGACTTCTTTCAAAGGATTAATGATGGCTACTGTTGGTTTCTTTGACTTTGGAATAATGGCAGTATTAGGTTTTCTCTTTGGAGTATCAATGGGAACCAAGTGTAAAGACTTCCCTTTATCAAGCTTTTGCTCATTTTTCTATACAATTGCTTCTTCTTAGTCTAAACCTATCTTATAATCCATGGATAGCATCCTCAATTCATCATGAATAGACTCATTAAGATCTAAGGCTATCATATACACCTCTTGAGGTAGCTCTTGCTTCATTTTCTTAGATGATTCAGGAGTTGATGAAATTAAAGAAATTTCATCAGGAGTCCTCTCTTTTGGTCCATTATAAATTTGTAATTATTTTGAGGGTAAAATATAAGAGCTAACACCTATTGAATGATACTATCTGGGGCTTAATTTCCATCTATCATCCACCTTTTGATCTCTTTGTAATCTAGAGTTAGGTATTATGTTTTGTTCCTTTAATCTTCTAGTTACTTGAAAACATGAGGATGACTCGATGTATATGAAGTCAAACAAATTTGTCTCATGTTCATGGGGTAGATTGAAAATACCCTTGATCCTTAAATGCTCTTTTACCTTCCCATACTGGTCCCATTGTATAAGTTTATCTATATGTAGGCTGAAAGATAACCAATGTTTTTAAGTTGCCTTAATGTAATCCCACTGTCAAGAGATAGTTTTACAAATTTGCATAGGAAAACTATGTAGGAGACACTTTCTTTTGGTTTTTTAAATCCCATCTATAACATGGAAAAACTAGTAGGCCACTTATTTTTATGCTTGTTTATCAGTAACATGGACTAGCAACTTGAGAGGAGAATTTTGGGTTCCCTATATCCTTATGATAGTACAATCAAGGTACAACCATATATCCCCCATTAATTCAAAATATTTCTTGAATATAGGGCTTACTCTTTCCATAGCAATACTAGTTGTAGCTTTATTTAAAGTAGGATAGGCACAATCAAAAATAAATTAAATGTGGTCTTTATACTTATAAATGTACAACTTGGAATAGTATTAGGAAATAATATGAGTACCACTTAGAGACCATTATCTCTAGTTGGGAATATTTGTGGTCACACAAAGGGCATATAAAAGATAATAAATCATGAAAAAATCACTTTTCTTCTGATGTCTGATTAAATATATTTGTTTTCTCAAATATAAGCTAATTATCTCACCCAATTGATAAATAATCACCTTTTTAATGATGAAATACACCATGGGTACCCACATTGGATTTACATACGTTTTAGTTACACATCCATATATATTGTTAAGCATGGTCATCACCATCCTAAATCCATGTGTAAACTGACTTATTGGGATGTTATTTGTAGATTTTATAACAACCTAGTTTTCAAATTCTAACTACACAGCTAGGGTGTCCATCACGTTGTGTTGATTTACCCATGAATTAATAGAGGTTAGGTCAATTTGGGGCTTCTTCATCTTGTAAAAAAACTCAAATACAATTGCTTAAATGCAATAAACTTTCCTCTAATTATGTTCATTTATTAACATGCCCTTGTCTATCTTATCTTCCTTAAAAATGGGACCAAGAACATCAATGCAATGAAGTACCTCTGGTCTCACTACATAGTGATTTCTAGTCATATGGATGGATACAATGACATCATATAATTTATTTTCTATGTGAATATTCTCTTTTTCCTTGGTGATCACTAGCTATTTTTCAATTTTCTAGAATAATTTAGAATAATTGTTATCCCTTGTATTCAAAGAAGTAACTACAAATTTTATATCCTTGAACACTAGACCTTCTACATCTGATGTCAAATATATCTCATCTTCTTTATTTGAAACATATTTATCAACTACCACTACTATAATTCCAATCTAATTATCCACTTATAGAGAAAATCTAAATTTATCATCTCAATTATAGTAGATCCATAAACAATTAGGGCAATCTATACACCTTAGGGATTTTGGAGGTTTATATAGGGATTTAATGGTGGCAAGCTAGTTCAAAATGTGAGATTATGTGACTTAGATTTAATATAGATTGAATATTTATACCTCTCACATGCTTGGGTCCACAAGATCTCCAATTTTATGTGTTTTGATTATGTGGTACTACCATGTCATGCTACTCATTTCTTTAAAATATGATCATTTGTCTCTTTTGGGAACATGCCATTACCTCATGCCATCTTAAAAATTAGTAAATTCACATTATTAATCTCTTAAAAAGTATTTTTGCCTTCAATTCATCATGGGATATTGACATTCCATTTAAGATCCTAAGACTATACCACTTGGTAGCTCTATGGCTCTTTATATACCTTTCCTCATTGTTTAACACCTTTTCACCATGTGGCATCCTCTCGTTAGATTTAGTATCTTTGAATTTTTGAATCCACTCTCACTATTGACCTTGAAAGTATGATAAAATGTGGTCCATTTATCTTCCTTATATGGGATTAAACTCACATTGTTGATCTACTAATTATATGCTAAAACACAAGTCGTTGATCTCCATCTTTATACACAAGCTTGCATGTGGGCCATTGATTTGCTTCATCACTTACCGAGATTATAAAACTTAATACTTTCATGTTCCCTCTCATAATCCTTAAATTTTTGACCTTTTTTCACCATTATATCTATTATCTCTTCACCGATATCATGACACTTATCATCCTCATGTCTTATTTTGGAATCTTCTAACACCTTTGTTTCTAACTCACCATCAAATATCCTCTATAATAATATCATGCACCAATGATCAATTATTTTGACTTTTTGACCTTTGATTTACCTATGGATCATGGATATTTACTTCAAGCTCATGATATCTTACCACTTGGTATCCTCACATTTAATTAGTACTTGTAAATGAAAAATCAAAGACAAGCATTTGAGATATATGTAGAGACTTAGTATAGATTTTTATAATAACATTTTAATCATATTAATAAACATTATTAGAGCTTACACTAAAGCTTAAATTAGGTTTAAAATATACTAAAATGTTCCCATGTAAATATGAATCCCATGTAAAGTTGAATCCATTTCAAAAGGAACTTAGGCTAAAACATATAGACTAAGGTTTTTAACATTATTTTAACATGAATTCAATCAATCAACTAAGACCAAAAGTTAGCATAAAAGGATAAAATGATATCATATTATTTAATCAACTAAGGGTTAATTTGTCATTAAAGCATAAAACCCTTAACATTTTTCATTCAAATGGAACTCCATTAACCCTACAACATGAAAACATAAAAATCACACGTTAGTAGTATTAGATGAAATAAAATAAAGCTTATGCTAACATGCCATTGAGAGATGAATCAAAATGAGATTAAATAATGCATTTTGATCAATTTGAATGTCAATTGATAAAAAAAATACAAAATTAAATATGGGTCCTCATTTTTAAAAAATGGGGGTATGTTAATGTCAACAAATGGTGACTTCTAGGGGAAAATTTGAAAAATGTTAGAACTCAGATACTCTTAGCTTAAGCTAATAACCATAGTGTTTATTTAGTGTCGACCCTAATTATCTTTCAATATCTGAGGTTAAAATTTTGATATTATTTTATCCAAGTTTGGATCCCATTCTTTGAATCCCTAATGGTGTGGGGGGTTGTAAGGGGGGAACCAAATCTGATGGTATAAGTTCAGAAATCTTTACCCTAAAATGTATTGATATATGATTGAGATGGATGAGCATGAAAGATAATGAAATATTTTACATAGAGAGAAGGTAGAAAAGGTAGAGAGGTGTAATAGGGTTTGTTAAAGGATTTTGTTTATCTTTTGTATTTCTAGAAATAATATACTAGACACATTTGGTGGATGTAGCCCATCTTTGGTGAACCATGTTAAATTTGGTGTCTCTTGTTATGTGCATATTTATGTTTATTTTCTAAATGTTTGATTAATCCATTTCATAGTTTCTCTTGTATGCGATTTGGGGATAAATTTGGATTTTAATTTATCCTAACACTATTCATTCCACATGTTCCAGTACCATAATAAAGATCAATTCATGATTAAAATAATTCTTACAATTATATAATTATGTTAAAACATCAAAACATGGCCATGTTGTTTATGTGCTTTGATTTATTCACTAATTTCCATAGGATTTAAAGAACAACTTCTAGATTTCATGACATTAATCATTAACATTGACTTAGAGCTTATTTAGATATTCATTAAGAATCCTTATTTTAGAATATGAAAGGCTTGGGAATTTCTCTACTACCAAACAGGCATCTATAGTTGAACATGGACACCTTTGGCTCCACTCAAGGCCTTGATTCATTGCCATCCAAGATTTCATAGCCTTGATGAAGGCTACCAGATTCATCTTTTCTTAAAAATCTCTTAAATTTTTAATAAATATATTGTTTTTTATATTTTTCAAGTATATTTAGCTTTTAGAAAATGATGAGAACCAGAATTAACTAGGTTTTAGAATTTTGTCCAATGTTTGATTTTTAGACAATCATCCTTGGTTATAAACTTCATCCTCGAAAATAATGGTCTTTAAGTGATAACATGACTTTATTCTACTGATTCAAACATTCACTCAACATATGCAACCCTTATTAGAACCAAACATAGATCAAAACAAGGTTTAAGATTTTAAGGAACAATTAACCTAGATATCAATCCTCACCAATTTCTCTACATCATAACATCAAAGTTTGATTTCTACAATCCATGATCAACTAATGTCTAAGGTTCATACCTAAATTATTTATTTGAGGAGTATATTTTGAGAATCTACATGTATTGGAGCTTGAAAACTATACTGAAAAATATTTATTGAAATTAAATAACAAATCAAGGAAAAAGAAACACAAAAAAAACAAAATAAATAGTAAACAAATATTTAAAAACAAGGAACAAGAAATGAAACTAATCTAAACCTACCTACACTAACTGTAACTAATCTTACAAGTTACTCCATGAAGACTTGGGGTGGTGCAATAGATAATTAGTGTTTGAGGTATTACTCTTTAATTGGCAAGGTAAAATCTGCTCCTTACAAGTCTTTGCCTTTGAAGTTATTGTCTCCCAAGGTCTCAGTAATTTGATAAGGGACAATCCACAAAGGAATGAATTTCCCATGTTTTCCTTTTAGTTCTAAGGTTTTCTCCCATAGGACAACTAGGTCTCCCTACATAATCACCTCAATCTTTGAATTCTTGTCAAACCATCTTTTGACTATGGTTTGATTTTTCTTGATGTTTGAAAATGCTTCTTTCCTAGCATCCTCCATTCAAATGTTGTCAAGTAACCTTGAATTGGTAAATTCTTGGTCCTCTTATATATAGTTTTGCATGAACTTGACATTTTTTAGTTTGAGAGTGAATTGAAATATAACCTATTTATGCCAAAATAAATAGTGATTCTTTTAGATCTTATTTCACTATAATTCTATCTCCCCAATGAGTATATTTAAGTAATTAATCCCATGTTCTCAGTTGTTGAATTACAGTTTTTTGCTAGCTTTCATCAAATTTTTATTTATTTATTATGATAATCCATTACCTTAACGGTAATTATTTTATGAGAACTTGAGAATTATGTTGTTATCATAGGCCCACTCAGTCATTTATATAGATATAAAGGATGATCCATTATCACAAACTAATGATATTGGTGTCCCAAATCTTATACAAATGTTTCGTTTGAAGAACCTAATTACATATTCAATTCTATATTTATTTTTTGCCATTGCTTTTATCCATCTTATGTGGTAATTAGTAGTACTAATAACATATTTGTGTCTATATGAATAATTAGGGTTATTTATCCCTAAAAATGTTTATCCCCATTAAACAAAAGGTTTTTCAATCATTTTTATCTTCAACTTTGATTGGGAACTCCCTTTCATGGAAACCACATATGAGAATAGCCAGTTGAAATATATCTAGTTAAATATTTAGTTAAATATCCTCTCAATAGCATTCTATAAGCATCTAGAATTTCCATAAATTGAATATCTATGAATTTTTATATCCTTAGCTCTGAAGCAAGCTATATATAAACATTCAACAATTCACCAATTATTTTAACTCTTGATTTGTCTAATTGAGAAATTAATCTATCAAACTTAATTGGATTTAAACCAAGTTTCTCACAAATACTGTTTGGCATAATATTTGTAGAGACACCTGAATATAAGAAGTACGTATGCAAGCTTTTACCAAAAATCTAATTGTTCATAAGAAATATGGAACCTCTACTTTGTTAATATACACTACTACATTGGCATTTGAAACCTTTTATGACTTACTAAGGTTTTTGGGTAAAGACTCAAGCCACAAGTCTCTTTATTCAATAATTTGAGTCAACCCATATAAAGAGATATTATATTTAATCTTCTTCATATCCTCCACTATATTACATCCACTCATAGTAGAACTAAATGAATCAACATTATTTTTATAGTTAATTACCTTTGGAGGTTTAGGATTATTGTCTACTTGAGGACCAAGAGGAGTATCAAAGTTATTGGATGTATTTGAACTATGAAATGGTTATTTCTACTCTATATTCCTCAAGGGATAAGTCTTAATTATATACCATTGCAAATAATGAATATCCTCAAGAATATCCTCACTCTCATTCTCATCTTGGAATGAAAAATCAAATGTCTCCATAATAAGAGTTGTGTTAGCATATTTAGTTAGATTTAAACAAACAAATGTATTTTCAACATGGTCTTTGTTAGGTCAACCTTCAAATGTATATAACTCATCTTGAAATAACTGAAAAGCATTACATAATTCAATAGAATCCAATTTGCCATGCTTTTAAGTATTATGAACTCTACAATATTCAATTAAAACTACATCATAAATTTTTATTAAAGGATTATTATTATTTGTAGATGACTTATTATTGTTTTTATTGTTGTTATTATTATTATGAAACCTTATTATAGGTCTGTTGAACCTTTGATATTATTAATTTATGTTAGAGCTTTCCCTACCATTACCTACTTTTCTTCACAACTAAAGGAAATCAGTGCTTAGGTTCTAAACCATTTTGAGTATGGAGTCATTTTCATTCTTAGGTTCCTCTAAATTGATAACTTGATTTCTATTACTAGTACCATATCTCTTTGATCTTATGGATGAGATCCACTTACAATGTTATTTAAGAATATTATGTTTTGACCAAGATGAGCATGACTCTAAGGTAACTAGTTTAAAATTTGTGCTTGATTTAGAGTAGGAATGTTCTAATTAGCATTTGGAATTACATTAAATGCATATAAATTAGGATTAACATTAAGGATAACATATGCTAGCTAACCCTGAGGTTGCATTTGATCACTTATTTTTATAGCTTCAACATAAGCTAAGACCAATGTATTTATAACTCCTATAGATATTTTTAGTAACATAGAAGTCATGGGATCTAAAGAATCATTATAAATCTCTAAATCTAAAGAATCATTAGGATTATAGGGAGATATAGTTCTCATAAACATCTTCTAGAATCTAGCATTAAAATATCTAATGGTTTCATTCGAATCTCTCTTCATAGTAGTGAATTGTTGATAAAGGATATGAGTATTGATGTTTGATTAAAATTTATCAATTAAAATATTATCTAAATCAATATAACTAGTAATATAATTCTAAATAAGGTTGATAAACTAATCATATGCAACATATTTAAAAATAAAAGGAAACAATCTAAAAGCAACATTTTTTTGAACAACATTTAATAATCTCAAAGTAGCTTTAAACAACTTAATATGTTATTCAGTAGTGACCACACCTATAGGATTGAAAGAAGGTAAACATTTCTTAGGTTTTTTAGGCAAGTCATGTACCTAATAGGTCACATTGATGGAATATCGACTTAACCACACCATTTATTGATAAGGGTTGAACACAAGAGCCCCACTAATAGGTGAAGTAGGTTGAGATTTAGAATCCCTATGCTTACCTTTATCTAATATTTCTTTCTTCTAAATCTATAAATAAAGAAGAGGTATCCTTTTTTAGATCATTACCTAGTCCTTATTGTTGTCATTTATAGCTTGTAAACTTTGAATCTTATTAAAAATATGATGTATCAACCTTATCTTTACAAAGAAATATGATTAGATTTATATGTTAAATAATTTTTCTATAAATTTATACAAATAACAACTATATTTAACTAAATTATCTTAAATATGCCTTCAAAACCTTAATATGAGTGATATTTACTCTTTTAAGTTCAAATAATTATAAATTTTCAAAGATTCAACCAATATATGAATGAAAATGTCATCACTAACATTGAAGGTGTAGGACTCACAAATCTTAAACTACCTTTCCAATAATTTATCATAAATCTTCAAAGAATAGATATCTTTAACTAAATAATCTTAAAGATTGGTCTAAAATAATGAATGCTAGTGGTCTTTACACAATTGAGCTAAGAAAAACATGATAATGCAAAGGATCCACTAATCTTTGAAAAAAAATCACAAAAATTAGCAAAGGCACCTCAAATCCATAAATCATTCGCTAAATCCCTCCTTATAGTGCCAATGAAATATCACCTATTGATGCCTATAAGTTTATCAAAAGGGTTTATAGATTGTTTAAGAAACACTTCTCATTTTCTAATTCAAATATCCCATTGCATGAGTAGCTAGTTGTGATCATCTTGAGATCTTTGGTGGGATAGTATAAAATCAATTAATTATTTCACAAAATGATAATATAACTAGTTTTTGGGAGCCATCATGGTCTAAAGGTTTCTTATGATTATGAAATTGATTTAAAGTAAGTATAGTGAATTATGACCGAAACCCAAAATCTAAAATTTAATCTAGCATGTATACTTAAAATTAAAACTAAGCTACAATGAATTGATCAAAAATTCAGCAAAAGGAAGGGTAGGGGAAAAAAGAGAGGATTATGATATTCAATCCAAACATTATGATAAATCTTAAATTTCACCCAAACATGCACTCTAACCAATATATGACATGAAATAGATAGATAACATATCCTAACATATATTAGGTAAATGTAGAAGGAATGTTGAAACAATGGAAATAATAAACTAGATTCAATTTAAAGATTTACTCTACCAAACAAATTGTATTAGCAAAATTACAAGGAAAGCATGGAAAATGAAATGAACCTAAGATATTTCAATCAACCCAACATAAACACAAATTTAAAACTTTAAATTTATATGTGCACATCAATAATCCATATAAATAATTTAAATCGAAACATTAAACCATATTGTTAAGGAGGAAACCATAATAATAGTCACACAAACAAATACTGGACAATCTTTGTAGAATTCCTTGTATTAACTGTGCAAGTTTACAAATATTTTTTCTCTAAAGTACATCCCCTTTTTCAAAATTATAATACCCATTTTATAGAATAATGAGGATTTATATTGGTCAGTCATATCAAATGAAAAGTGCACAAGTGTCAAGGATAGCTATCTTTATCGAATATTCTAAAAATAGACACTCTAGAAATGTACTGACCTATAGGCAATTCACATTACAAGTTATACATGATTATATAAGATAGAATATTCCCTTTCAAAATGATATACATATTCCTATACAAGATAATATTCTAATTCAATGTATTTGAATTCGAGACTCATTTGTTATTACAATCCTTTGTCTTTATTCCAGGATCTTCATTTTTCTACTATGTTGCTCATTGATTAGCTTGAAGTTGATGATTGTCTCCATGAAAATTTATTATTTTTTAGTTAGGTCTTTGATGTCCTTATTAGCCCTATCAAAAGCTTCCTTGATGCTTCTAGCATCTCCAATTTTTTCTTTTATTGGTAGGACCATGTCCAAGTACATTTTGTTGGTTGTTCCTATTTTGCCTTGGATTTGAATCTTCACCTCTTACATGAACTAATTAGATCTATGTTTGAACTCCTCATATATTATTAATCTAATGGGAATAATAATAGTTGGATATTTTATCAAGCTACCCAATATATACATTATTTAGTTCTATGAATGGTTTAAATCTTTTGAAATATCTTCTAAGCTCTTGGACCATTTGCTCAAACCTTTAATCCTCTTTATTAATATAACCATAGGCATATTCCAATGGGATAGGATAACTATCCTCAAATCTATAATTTAGTTTTCTATCAATATATTTATTAGATCCTTCATCTTATTTTATGAACTCTACCATAAGTTTACTTACTTCACCACCAAAGTGCCCTATTTATTCACCATACCCTTCTTGGACCTTATGGATTTCAAGGAGCTAAATATGTCATGCATGGTTGCCTCAAACTCATTTATCATATCCCTTGGAATAAATAGAATAGACTATTTTTGTACATTCTTATTTTATGTTATCCATTTGATATAAACTTTCAACTATTATGATTGTGCTTGGGCTAACTCTAATATGCATTCTTCAAAGATTAGGTCCTCCCCAGGTCTTTATACTTGCTTCTAAGTCAAATGGGTCAAGCACTCCACCTTTTGATATGTAAATTCTTCACCATATTGAATGAATTTTTTCTAAGTCACCATTTATAAACTAGTATTAGTTGGATCAAACTTGACCCCAACTAAAGATTGGGTCACATGTGGAATTGGGACCTTTACCTATGATTGGGCTAGCTAACTTGGAGTAACCAATTTCCTTATCTCCTCCTCTTATAGATAAATGACTAATAGATTTAAATATAGCTATATAAGGATGTTGGTATCTTTCACCATATCCCAAGGATGATGGATAGTAAGTAACTTTTCTATTCTTAGTTCATAAATGAACTACTTTGGAATTGGTGGTCCATACAATATGTATTCTTCACTGAACAAATTGACTTCACTCAAAGGAGTGATGGCTACACTTAGGTTTCTTTGCCTTTGGAACAATAGAAGTCTCATATTTTCTATTTAATGTTTCAATGGGAACCAAGTCTAAAGACTTTCCTTTATCCTTATCTTACTTAATTTTCTCAACACTTGATTCCTTTTTATATAAATCTATCTCATAAGCCATCAATTTCATCTTGAATGCATCCTCAACAGACTCATTACGATCTAGGGATATCATATGCACCTCCTCTTGAGGTAGTTCTTGCTCTATTGCCTTATAATGAGCTTGAAGCAATTTTAAAAGGCCTCCTCTCTTTTGGTCAGTGCTCAATCTATACTTCTATTGAGGGAAACTTAGATGAACCAACACCAATCAAATGATACTACCTAGGAGCTAGTTGCCATCTATCATCCACCTTTTGATCTCTTTTTAATCTAGTGTCAAGTCTTATGTTATACTCCTTTAATATTCTTATTAGCTCAAAATATGAGGATGCTTTGATGTATATGAATTGAAATGAATTCAGCTCATGTTCATATGGTACATTCAAGTGACCCTTGGTCCTTAAATGTTGTTTTACCTTCCCATAACCTTCCCACAATCTATGTTCATCCATCTGTAGGTTAAAAGATAACCTATGTTTTGAGGTAGCCTCAATGTAACCCCACTATCTAAAGATAGTTTTTATAATTTACATAGGGGAACTAATGAGCTCAAAATATGGTTCATTATTACATATTATTTCCTTTATGTCATCTCTCCAAGGATATAATCTTATGTAAATCATAACTTCTAGTTTATTGAAGCATGGAAAATAAATAATTTATCTCATTTATGTCAAACTAAAGATTAGATTACTACCTTGTCATTTATGCCTAATGATGAGTGTCATTTAACTCCTCATGTAATCAATATTCAATTGATGTGTTATCAACTAGGGCTATTCTCCAAAGCTATCTGCAGTAAAGTATGGAATGGTAGATCTAGAAGGTTGCCTATGGGGGTGTTTGATTGTCCTATTCTAGCTTTAACTAAATAAAAAAATGTGTCCTAAACTATGTGATTAATACTTTTTCTAAAAAGGGAAAAAATAAAATCAATCCACTCTTTTACAGAAAGTAAAAATCACACTCTTTACTAATGAAAGGAATTTTATTTCACACATTTGCTACAAAGGAAAACACACATTGCTTAGAAGGAAATGAATTTGAAATAAGAAAATGTTTTTTAAATTGTGAATTTATTTTGATGTTTTTATGAATAAATGTAAATATTAACAAGGTTATAATTAATTATAACAAAAAATTAGTACAACATAACATAAATAAAGTACACAGTTCTTGATTCCAAGGAGAGTGGGCCCTTACTCCTCTTGGACTCAGGAATAAAGATTAAACAATGCTAGAAACTAAAGCATTAATTCATAAAATTGAAATGATTACGATTTGGCTAAAACCTATAATATGCTCGTACAAAGTTTTATCTATTATTAGCTCTTTATCATCTGATATCTATTATCTATAATATATGACAATCTTACATGTTCTACTAATATAATAAAATAACAATACGATGAAAAGGAATAGGATTCCTTGGTCAATCCATTCATCCAAAGATAGGAGATTGGATTTCCAAGAGATCAAATTACTCTGATGAAATAGATATCCTATCCTTTAATAGTCCTAAGATCCAAATATATATACAAATTTATAAAAAGAAAATCTTAAAAAATAGTAGGCAGTTATTTTGCTTAATTGATTCGAGCTAGAATGATTTTCTCTAATCCTATCTGGCCACCAAATTCCCCATTTGTAGCTTCATCCTTATAGAATTCATAGAATTGACCCTGTAGAGTCAAGAGGAATGAACATGCAAAGTCTGTAGAAACAAGCCTATGGAGTCTGTATAAATGAGCCTATAGAGTCCATATAAACAAACCTATGGAGTCCATAGAAATAAGCCTATGGAGTCTGTAGAAATAAGCCTATGGAGTCCATAGAAATAAGCCTACAGAGTTCATAGAAATAAGCCTACAAAGTCCATAGAAACAAGCCTATTGAGTCTACAAAAGCAATCCTATGAATTCTGTAGTTCTTCTGGATGAAGATCAAAATTGCAGGTTCACTATATATCGCCTATGTCTTTTTCTTGAGCATTCTTCGCAACAAAAATCACTAAAACATGTTATGTATTAGACATTAATGATAAAGTAAAGGTTTAATCTTTAGTTTAATATAAACGAGACAAATATCTATTTTCCATGTAATAGCTATCTAACAATCTAAGATTTGCATAAGATAATATCCTTTGAGAGATGCATTAAGGGAAATAACATGCCAATAATGAGCCATATTTTGAGCTCATCATCTCCCCCAAGCTTTACCTTTTCCAAGTCCCATTGAAAACATTTATTGGCATTCATAGCTCTGGCTTCTACTTTCCACACTCTGACTCAAATCATATTCATCAAATTTAGCTATTATATGCTTATCTAAATTGCTTGTAAATCCCTGATGTGCTTGAATCATTTGTTTCCATATATTGAATTTCTCCTCTAATTATGGAGCCCAACTCTACCATCAATATAGGTATGATCATCAAAGGGGGTCTATATCTCATGCCAATCCATTTCTGCTCTCCTTCAGATTTTATTACCTCTATTAATATTTCCAAAATTGAGGATGCTCTCCTCATACTCCATCTTAATTTATCTAGAGACATGACCTCTCATCTTTTAAGAGGCACTAAACATTGGTCCCATCTATTTACACTTATAGCCACCACTAAATCAAAACATTGTCTTGAAAGCAAATCAAAATAAATAACACAATCATATAAATCCTATAAATAATTCATTTTAACCTCATCATCTAGCAAAGCACAATTAAAATTCTATTTGATCAATCTGGGAATAGAAAAGGCTGGTCTAACACATAATCCTATAGTCTTAGCATGATTTGAATAGTCCTTAAATATACTCTCCAATGCTATTTGATTTTTTAATGTATAATGTAATTCCCTCAGTTGAACCTATCCTACATGAAGTTTTATAAAAAAATTATTGTTCTCATGGTCTCCTAGAATCAAATCATGCAAATAAAATTCACAAAGAAAATCCTACTGATCAGGTTTAGCACTATAGAAAATTTATAAAAATGTTGTTGGCTACAAAATTTTGTAAGGAAGATGACAAGAGATATGTAGAAGCTACCATCTATAAAATTGCTCAAATAAAAACAAACTGTATGTAGAAGAAGGATTCCTACATGTCAAAAGATTTTCCCCTTATTTCCATGCATCTTGCAAATTTTCTTCTAAATCTTGGACTTTAGCTTCTAATTATTTATTTTCATTTTCCAAGAGTGTGTTTGAAGAAATTGCATCTTTGTTTTTCTATTTAAGTATAGAATATTATTCTTCAATTTGATGTAGTATTTGCAAGGGAGGAATACCTGGATCACTTCTTTGACAAATGTGGTCAATAAATACCTTAAGAGGAGCAGGTGCAATATCAGGTGCTTTGGAAGTGTTTACCAAAATCTCCAATCTCCTATTTTCCTTCTTCAAATTTTCTACATATATCCAAAGATATATTTGTTAAATTTCATGTTTATTTATTATTTCCTCTAATCAATGAACTTTTACTACATGATCAACACATGATGTATCTAATTTTTGTACCAATAATGAGTTGAGATGATCCTTATTCTGCAATTAACTGATCAAGTCAGTAATGTTAGCTATTTCTTGTTGTTCAAGTGCTTGAGCTTGAGAAAGTTGCAAATTTAACTACATAATATGATAATTTAGATTAGATTATTCACCTTTCTCATTGGTACATATAGTTTACCCTTTATCCATTGCAATTTTAACTAGAATAGGTGGTTGTTCTGCCATACTTGATTCCTCTGCCATGTGTGGCTCTTCCTCTAGATTTGGCTCCTCCATTATGATTGGAGAGTTCCTTTCGAAAGGAATTTATTCAATATATACAGGTATAGGGATATTTTTACTTATGGGGGAATGAGATACCATTTTAATACTTTCTATAATGTCTGCAGCCTCTTGTTCATCTTCATCTATCAGAATGAGCCTTCTCCTTCTTTTAGTCACTCTCTAAGCTACACTCGATTGGGTTTCCTTCTCAACCATCAAACCCTTGGTCTTTTTAGGTTTTGTAACAACCTTTTGTCTTAATTTTCATCTTCTTGACAAGGGAATTTCTTGCACTACATATTCATGAGGTTCTTGTGGAGACCTTGAAACTTGAAGAATTTGAGACCTTGTGATTCTTATTATAGAAGAAGAGGAATGAATTTCTATTCCGACCACAGTCTGTGATTTCTTTCTTAGTGTTATTTTCTCAGCTGATGTAGTAGGTGGAGATGAGTGTTCCTATGTTAAATTTGGGGTTTCTTATGTAGGAAAATTTGGAATTTATTATGCTATACTATTATGAAATTCCTCTCAGACTTCTTGTCCTTCTTAAAAGAAGTGATGTTGGATAATAAGATGAATAAGGCCATGATGCCTAAGAGTAGCATTAGGGGTTGCAGACATAATTTACAGAGCACCATATATGAAGGATGGGATGTTAATTTTGTACTGAGGGTTTTTTCTCCCGTGTTAATGGCGTATTAACATTTTCATGGTGTCTCCCCCTAAAATACCATGTTTCCCCTCACAAATGATATACTTGAGTACCCACTTGGCTACAAATTTCTAGGGTTCAAGAAGTGAATTTCTACTAATCCCTTTTGATTTTTCCTTGGAATATATTAGAAATGAAGTCCCAGTCTTCTCATTAACATTAAACTAACTAATTAAATCACTAAATGAAATTCTACCTGTAGCTCTCATTCGCTCTTTTGGAATTTGTTTAATTTGGCTTATAGCTTGAGTTGTAATAGGAATAACAATGCCTTTCACAATTAAAAATTTAAGGGTGAGATTAGTGATCAATTCACTTACCATTGTTCCAATGAAACCCTAGAAATTTTCAATGAAAGGTAGCTAGCTATTGGCTCTAAACACTACCATGAAAGCTTTGTCTTTATGAAACTTTACTTCATTCTTCAACTCTAATCTCATCTTCTATCCCATTTGTAAGTAGATTTATAATAAACTCTATTCCTTTAACTCCAATTGAGGTGTAGACCAAGTATTTGTTGAAATTGGTAGGCAAAAATCACTGAGGATTGGTAGGAAACAATCATGGAGGATCTATAGACTAGCTTTTGTTGAAGTCTATAGAAATGAAATGGTTCATATGAAATGCTAAAGTTGCAATATCAGGTGCTTTACAATGAGTTGAGATGATCCTTATTCTGCAATTAACTGATTAAGTCAATAATGTTAGCTATTTCTTGTTGTTCAAGTGCTTGAGCTTGAGAAAGTTGCAAAGTTTACTACATAATATGATCATTTAGATTAGATTATTCATATTTCTCATTGGTACATATAGTTTTCCCTTTATGCATTGCAATTTTAACTAGAATAGGTGGTTGTTCTGCCATACTTGATTCCTCTGCCGTTTGTGGCTCTTCCTCTAGATTTGGCTCCTCCATTATGATTGGAGAGTTCCTTTCGAAAGGAATTTATTCAATATCTATAGGTATAGGGATATTTTTATTTATGGGGGAATGAGATACCATTTTAATACTTTCTATAATGTCTGCAGCCTCTTTTTCATCTTCATCTATCAGAATGAGCCTTCTCCTTCTTTTAGTCACTCTCTAAGCTACACTTGATTGGGTTTCCTTCTCAACCATCAAACCCTTGGTCTTTTTAGGTTTTGTAACAACCTTTTGTCTTAATTTTAATCTTCTTGACAAGGGAGTTACTTGCACTACATATTCTTATTATAGAAGAAGAGGAATGAATTTCTATTCCAACTACAGTCTGTGATTTCTTTCTTAGTGTTATTTTCTCAGCTGATGTAGTAGGTGGAGATGAGTGTTCCTATGTTAAATTTGGGGTTTCTTATGTAGGAAAATTTGGAATTTATTATGCTATACTATTCTGAAATTCCTCTCAGACCTCTTGTCCTTCTTAAAGGAAGTGATGTTGGATAATTAGATGAATAAGGCCATGATGCCTAAGAGCAACATTAGGGGTTGTAGACATAATTTGCAGAGCACCATATATGAAGGATGGGATGTTAATTTTGTACTGAGGGTTTTGTCTTCCATGTTTATGGCGTATTAAAATTTTCATGGTGTCTCCCCTTAAAATACTATGTTTCCCCTCACAAATGATATACTTGAGTACCCACTTGGATACAAATTTCTAGGGTTCAAGAAGTGAATTTATACTAATTCCTTTTGATTTTCCCTTGGAATATATTAGACATGAAGTCTCAGTCTTCTCATTACCATTAAACTAACTAATTAAATCACTAAATGAAATTCTACCTGTAGCTCTCATTCCCTCTTTTGGAATTTGTTTAATTTGGCTTATAGCTTGAGTTGTAATAGGAATAACAATGCCTTTCACAATTAAAAATTTAAGGGTGAGATTAGTGATGAATTCACTTACCATTGTTTCATTGAAACCCTAAAACTTTTCAATGAAAGGTAGCTAGCTATTGGCTCTAAACACTACCATGAAAGCTTTGTCTTTATGAAACTTTGCTTCATTCTTCAACTCTAATCTCATCTTCTATCCCATTTGTACGTAGATTTATAGTCAACTCTATTCCTTTAACTCCAATTGAGGTGTAGACCAAGTTTTTGTTGAAATTGGTAGGCAAAAATCATTAAGGATTGGTAGGAAACAATCATGGAGGATCTATAGACTAGCTTCTATTGAAGTCTATAGAAATGAAATGGTTCATATGAAATGCTAAAGCTGCACGAGTTCATAGTTTGATATGATTACTTAATACATTTAGGCACCACATATTTCTATGGAGTGTTCCATTCATTTTGTCTCATTAATACAAGTTGGGTGAAATGATGACATATCACTTAGACAGTGACAATGATTCATTATTCCATTTAAAACCTCTTTTTATGATGTCCCTTCATTATCATAATTGATGACTAAATTGATTATATCAAATTTTCACACTTATCCATACACCTTTGATAGCTCGATTGCATGCTTTTTCATTATGGCATGTGTCATGTCATTCCATTTTGGAAGATTCAAATTTGGGTTATCTCCATAGAATAAGTCTTAACTAAATCAAATATAATTAGTTAAATAAATATAGATAAATTAAATATATGTCTTACTTTGACCTTAGTTGTATCTTTTGCTCACCATGTGTCCTACACAGATAATTTTACATGGATTAGTTTATTGTATGGAGATGACCAATCATAGTGACATGATGAGATTCTCTATTTTTTCTTATAAATTTTATTTTTTTGCCCTTTGGCTAGCCATTGCTAGTTTTCTAGCCAAGTCCCTTTTTGCAATGCATAGCTAGCCAATAAGCTAGTTTTCTATGCATGCTTTGTTAGTAGTATCCCTAGAAAGATTTTCACTATATATATATATATATATATATATATATATATATATATATATATATATATATATATATATATATATATTTGTTTTTCTTTTTTTAACTAGATTATCAAGGAGCATGTTCTCTGAAAGAAGCAGAGCTCTCTAGAACATCTACTTGATCCTTTACCTTTTGAACATATTCTTCTTTACTGAGAGTTTTTTGATAAAGCTTGAATCTATGTCCATTGACTAATAGAGCTCTTCTACTATCGTTAATAGGTATTAGCTTAACAAAACCATTTTCATAGACATCCTCAATCTAATAATGTCCCAACCACCTTGTTTGTAGTTTTCCTTTAAACTATTGAAATTTGGAATTAAACAGTAATGCCCAATCTCCTTTTTAAAACTTTTATTGCTTGATTTGTGAATCATGCCAAACTTTTCTTTAATGTTGTACCAAATCAGTTTTTTGAGCCAAGTAATGACCTCCTCTTGGTTCATCATGACAAGCTCTGATGATAACATAAGCTTCACCATTTGTAACACACCTGCAAAACACATGGTCAGGTCCAACTTTAAATAGTATTCCATTAATCCATGTAAAATAACTTTCTCTGATTAAACATTTCTTTTCTTTTAGTGATAATTGTAGAGGAAACTTCCCTGTAGTGAGGTAATTGGCTATATCAGCAAACCGTAGAGATTTTGATGAAATATAAAATATTTTTTCATCTACAAAGTCATCTTCCACTGGTTCTTCTTCACATGTAGTGTTCATTCTTGACAAGAAATCAGCCGCCACATTAGACTTCCCTAGTTTATCTATAATAGTAACATCAAATTCTTGTAAGATTAACAACCATCTAATAATTATACCTCCCACAATTGGTTTGTTGGTAAGATATCTAATAGCTAAATGGTATGTATAGAAAAATACCCTATAGCCTATTATATAGTGTTTGAATTTGTTAATTGCATAGACTACAACTAGGAATTCCCTCTCAGTTGTGGTGTAATTTCCCTCAGTAGGTGTCATGTTTTTGCTAATATAATGTATACCATACATGTTACCCTCTTCATCATTTTTTCCAAGGATTGCTCCCAATGCTATATTGGAAGCATCTGTGTATATATGGAATGGCTTAGTCTAATCTGGTCCTCTTAATACTAGAGAAGTAACAAGTTTAGCTTCGATGGTCTCAAAGGCCTACTAGAAACTATCACTCCATTCAAATGTACTATCTTTTGTAAGCAAGGAAAACATAGGGATAGCTATTTAGCTAAACTTATCTATGAAGCATCTATAGTAACTAGCATGTCCCAAAAAACTCTTAATTTTAGTTTGTGTTTGTGGAATGGGTAAATTAGAGATTATTTTGATTTTCTTTGGATCTACTTGAATGCCTTTTATAGAAATATGGTGTCCCAAGACTATTCCTTCATCCATCATCAACAAACATTTCTCATGGCTCAAAGATAATTGATGTTCCTCACATCTGATCAATACTCTTTCAAAGTTGGTAAGAGCCTCTTCATAAGTTCTACCATAAATGGTGAAATCATCCATATATACCTCAACACAATCATTTGTAAAGTTAGAGAATATTTCCAACACTACTCTTTGGAAGGTTGTTGGAGCATTACAAAGTCCAAATGGGAGTACTCAGTAAGAAAAAGTTCCCAAAGGTTAGTTAAATGTGGTTTTATCTTGATCTTTATCTGTTATCGTTATCTAGTTATACCCACCAAACCCATCCAGGAAAGAAAAATATGTTTTTCCTACCAAGTTGTCAAAAACTTGATCAATGAAATGTAAAGGAAAGTAATCTCTTAGTGTTGCTTTGTTTATTTATCTATAATCTACACATACCTATAATTTTCCATTTTTCTTGGGCATAATTACTAGAGATGAAACCCACTGGTTGTCTAAGATGGGATAAATAAACCTAACTTATAGAAAATTTTGGATTTCTATTTTTACTATTTCCTTTAATGTTGGGTTTATTCTTATTTGTGGTTGTTTGACTAGTTTGATAGATTCTTTGTAAATGTGATGAGTGCATATGCTAGGTTGAATTCCCTTCATGTCGATATAATCCCAAGAAAAAGCCTTGGTATATATTTACAGTACATCAAAGAGTTGATCGTCCTCTTCATTTGTTAACCAGCTATTGATGTTTAAAATATTTTTAGGTAATACCATGATTGGTTTTGTACCTGGGTAATTTGATTATATTTGCTTAAACTCACTAATCAATGAGTTTAGAGGCTATGGATGAGAAAGTAGCTTATGAAACATGGTTATATTATCAACAAAATCTTTTCCAATAGGAATCAATCTTGCTAAAGAATAATGGAATGCATCTATGAAATGAGTTTATTGTTGCTTTGCCAATTTCCACACGCTTTCTTGAATCAATACATGATCATATGGTGAAGAAATAATATAATAAATAGAAGTGGAGGTTTTATAATGTTTTTTTTGACCCAATAATCCTAAACTGGGGTAGTCCATAGTTTTTGGACTGATCGAGTTTGTAGCTTTTAGACTGGTAAATTCTATAGCTCTTAGACTAGTAGAGTCCATAGATTTTGGATTGGTAGAGTCCATAGATTCTAGGTATATGTTTCCATTCAATTATTTCATGTGATTTTTAACTATGATCATAGCTAATGAGGAAATGTTGTTTAATGTGTTGTTTGATTCATCCACCCAATGTTCTTGTATGCAATTTGTTGATGGTTTTGTAGGAGGATACAAAGAGATGCATTTGGACTCTATCCCATTGGAAATGGTCATGTCTCCTAAACTGCAATCAATCAATTCTACTATAGTATTCAACCATAGTCTACCTAGGATTATGGGATACTTGAGATTCCTTCTTTTAGGTTACAAGATCATGAAATCTACTGGATATTCCCAAGACTCTATTAGTACTTCAACATTTTCTATAGTCCCTTCTGGTTTAGTTACAGACTGGTCTACCATTTGAATAATGGTAGTTGTGGGTTGCATTTTTATAAGAGATAATGCATGGGGAGTATCATTTGTCATAAAATTAATTGTTGCTCCTAGATATACCAAGACGTTAGGAATTTATTTACCTTTGATTATGACTATGATCACTGGGCTTCTTGGATCTGCATATTTTAGAACTAATAGTTTTCTTGCTAATAAATTAGCAACTTTTCCATCAACATGAATGGTTCTTGGATATTTTGCTTTCCTCCTAGGTATGTTGATACAAAGTTTTTTGATGATCTTGTTTAATTATGAATTGATGTAATTTGGGGTTGATTCCAAAATAGTGAAGGAAATAAAACATTCCATGATGCCATCCATGAATTAACTAGATTTCTTTCATTAAACTATCCTTGAGCCTAATTTTGTGGGGAAATGTTTTGTCTTTAAATATAATTTACTTCTTCAGTGGACTAGACTTTTGCTTTCATTTGATTCTTTAAAATAGGTAGAAGGGTAAAATGTTTGGTGTCATGATCTGTTGCATCACAGATCCCACATGATGAAACATTGGGTCTATCTAGGGGGTAGTCTCTAAGGGTGTGTTTTTATTTGCACTTAGGATAGTAAATTGCTAAGGGTTCTATTGCATTTGCCTTAGCTTGAAGGCCATCCATATTAATATTTAGTGTAACTAGGATAGCTATTTTTAGATTAGAAAATTCTTCCATTAACTTACTTAATTCATTAGATTTCCCAAATCTTCCTTTCCTAATTCTAGGTTTCGTTCCAGAGTAGTTAGTATAAAGCTCAAAAATCTAATCAAAATCAAACTTATGTATATCTCCACCTCTAATCATATTTAAGGCATCTCTAGCATCTTCATCTAACCCTTTCAAGAAAACCAATTTATGAATGTCTTCAGTGAGTGGATAATTACTTCTTTTATGAGTGAACATGAATCTATCCAAAGAATCCTCTAAAGATTCATCTTCATTCTATTTAATTTTGAATAAATCCTCTTTTCTTTCTCCCACTCAATAATAATCTTGGTATTTGTTCAAGAATTATGTTTCCATGTCATCCCATGTTCTAATAAAATCACTATGTAAACCCATGAACCATCTCATAGTTGCATCTTTAAGTGCAGATGAAAATAGTTTTAATTTCTAGCTATTTGTTGTGTAATCATAGGTTTGACATAGCACCTTAAACTCAAAGAGGAATTGATCAAGATATTCTATAGATATTCCATATAAATTTGATAGATTAGCTGGTGAAATATTTGTCATGGGGGTTTGAACATTAGGATCTGCAACAATAAGAAAAGAGAAAGTCCTTCCTAGTTGTGCAAGTTATTGATTTTTTTGGAGAGCCATTTCTTCTTCTAATGATGTTTCAAAGTTAGGATGATCTTCCCACTGAATATTTGTGGTATTAGCTATGGGTTGTTAAAAATTCTCAAAATTTTCTTTAGTTATGAATATTTGAAATGCTTCTTCTAAATCCTTGGCAACATCTAAATAATGTCTTCCTGCAAGAGATTGATCTTGAGGAATTTGTCCTATGGGGCTTGATTGTGGTAATGGCCTAGTTTCTATCTAAGTTTTAGATTATTCTTGAAAATAGGTTTCACTTGTAACTTTTGCTTCAGTACTTAGAGATGTTGAAGGAGTTTCCACTTGTGTTCTTGGTGGAAACTTTGGGATGAATCATTCTTTAGAATCTCTAGGATGGTACATCAATTTATTGAATTTTATGGGATTTTATGGGTTCTTACAATGTTTTTTGCTTTTCACTCTAGACCAATAATTATTACCTTACTAACACCTTATGTTCCCTAGAAACATCACCAAAAATGATGGGTATCATTTAAATCCTCATTTAATCAATATTTAATTGATGTCTTATCAACCAGGGCTAGTGTCCAAAGCTGTCTGTAGTAAGGTATGGGATGACTGATATAGAAGGCTGATTATGGGGGTGTTTGATTGTCCTATTATGACTTTAAATAAAGAAATAAATGTGTCCTAAACTATGTGATTCATGATTTTGATGAAAAGCAAAAAAATCAAATCAATCCATTCTTTTTCTGAATGTAAAAATCACACTCTTTACTAACGAAAGGAAATTTGTTTCACATGTTTTTTTGCAAAGGAAAACACACATTGCTTAGAAGGAAATGACTTTGAAATAAGAAAATTCTTTTTAAAATGTGAATTTATTTTGATGTTTTTATGAATAAATGTAAATATTAACAAGATTTTAATTAATTATAACAACAAACTATTAAAACATAACATAAATACCATACATAGTTCTTGGTTACAAGGAGAGTGGGCCCTTGCTCCTGTCAGACTCAAGAACAAAGATTAATCAATGATGGAAATTGAAGTATTAATTCATAAAATTGAAATGTTTACAATCTAGCTAAAACTTGTAATATGCTCATACAAAGTTTCCTCTATTATCTGCTCTCCATCATCTGATATCCATTATCTATAATATATGAAACTCTTATATTTTATACTAATATAATCAACTCAAAATAGGATGAAAATCAATATGACTCCTTGGTCGATCCATTCATCCAAAGATAGGAGATTGGATTTCAAGAGATTCACTTATTCTGATGAAATAGATGTCATATCCTATAATAGTCCTAAGATCTAAATATATATACAACTTTAACAAAAGTAAATCCTACAAAATATTAGGTAGTTATTTTCCTTATTTGATTCTACCTGGAATGATTCTCTCTTATCCTATTTGGCCACCATCTTCTCCATTTTTAGCTTCATCCTTACAAAATTCTTGGAATTGACCCTACAGAGTTGAAAGGAATGAACCTATGGAGTCCAATGAAACAAGCCTACAGAGTCGGTAGAAATGAGCCTATAGAGTCCATAGAAATGAACCTATGGATTCCATCGAAATGAGCTTATGGATTGCATAAAAACAAGCCTATAGAGTATGTAGAAACAAGCCTACAGAGTCAGTAGAAGCAAGCCTATGGAGTCCATAGTTCTGTTGGATGAAGATAAAAATTGCACGTTCACTATACATCACCTGTGTCTTTTTCCTAAGCATTCTTCACAACAAAAATCACTAAAACATGTTATGTATTAGACATTAATTAAAAATTAAAGGTTTAATCTTTAGTTCAATATAAATAAGACAAATATCTATTTTCCATGTAATAGCTATCTAACAATCTAAGATTTGCATAAGATAATATCTTTCGAGAGATGAATTAAGGGAAATAACATGTCAATAATGAGCCATATTCTGAGCTCATCACCTAAAAAATAACATGTTATAGTTTTTTGGTTTTGAATAATGTATAGAGAAGATGGAAAATGCAGTATGATAAACAAGATCTAGTTTTGATTCCAATTTTCTTAAGCTACAAACCTACTTAGCTAAAATCTACAGACTCAACTAGTATTTATCGATGGACCTTGTAGACTTCCAACCTTGGGTAATACTAAATAATTCATATCTATGGACTCTATAGGTCCATTTATATAAACTCTATAGATCCATATCTATGGAAGCTATAGGTCCATTACTATGAACTCTGTAGGTCCGAAGCCTAAGATACTAGAGATTTGATAAGAGGATCAGTAGTGAAGGATAATCATTCCAGATGGAATCACATGAACAAAATATTTGCATACTATTTTGAAAGATTCAATCTTGATATATTTTTTTTATATTTGGACCTAAAAACTATTAGAGGGATTGTTTTACTATTTTGTGATAATAGTTAGATTCTATAGGATTATAATCAATTCGAATCTCTTATATTTGGGGAGCAACACATTGATTAATAATTCTATTTTTAAGCATATTTTATAGTCTGGGGAATGAGTATAAATATGTATAATTTCATATGAAGTAAAATATTGAAGATAGATATATTTTGAACTCCAAGAATATTGTAAACTTTCTAGCTTTCATGAGTTAATGCAAAATTATTCTATTTTTCAGTACTGAGTAAACTTCATTTTAGAGTCTAAGAAGAGCAAGGGCCTACTCTCCTTTAAACCAAGAATTTTGTATGGTATTTATATATGTGTTAAATAAATTTTCCATTATTAGATAATCAAGTATCTTCAATCATTTCATATCTTAGTCTTTCATAAAATAGTAAATTATGGGTTTACATTTCAATAGTATTTCATTTTTCTAATAATTATATTAAATTTATAGTTTCATCAAGTGTGAATCAGATTTCCATTTATAGTTTCAGCAAGTGTGAATTAAATTTGCATTTACATTTTCAAAATGTGTGAATTAGAATTTACAATTTCAAGCAAATGTGAAAGTGTGCTTTAATTTCAACCAAAGGATTGATTTATTTAGTATTCTTTTCTTTCAATTGATGTGTGAAGTAATTTGTTTAGCAGAATTCTTTCATTAGTCAAAGTTAGATTAGAATCATCAAAATCCCCCCAAGATCAACTTATAAATCTACTACTATAAACCTTACTGCATATAACTTTAGATATTGGCCTTGGTTTGATATACATCAATCTAAAAGATTTATTAAATAAAGAGTTAAATGACATTGATCATTTTTAGTGTCATTGCCAGGGAATTAAGGTGTTAGTAAGGTAAAACTTATTGATCTAAAAAACCATTAAAATCATAAAATATAAATCAATTTATGTTTCAACTAAGAGACTTAAAAGGATGATTTCTTTCAAAATTTCCTCCAAAACCAACAGCAAAAAGTCCTTCAACATCTCTAGTTGAAAGTCCTACCCCAAAATTTAGAGAAGAAAGTCCATCACCATCTTTAGCTGAGAGTTTAGAACAAGTTATTGAATCACATCTTTAACAGTCTCCTAAAATCATATTTGGGGATAGAATCTTGCCACAGGTAATCCCTATATGAAGAGTACATCTATATTATCCACTCATAGCGAGAGAATATCTTTAGGTTGTAAAACATTTAGAAGAGGCATTTGAGCGGGCCATAACTAAAAAGAGTTTTGAATAATTTAAACAATCCTCAAGAAGCCATACTAAAATTTATTGAATAACTAATCCTAATATTGAAGACACATCAGAAGAAGAAGATATGGGTGATCAACAAGAATGACGAGTTCCACAACTAGGAAGGACTTTTTCCTTTTCAATTATTATAGATCGTAACGATCAAACCACCATTAAAAACATTTCTCCTAAAATTTTGCCTAGCCTTTGGGGAAGATCCATTGAAGATCCTCATCAATTTTTGTTTGAATTTAAAATTTTTGTGTCAAACTTATGACTACACATCAGATAATAAAAAACTGAAATTGTTTACACCAACACTGAAGGATGCAACCATGAGATGCTTCATGGGTCTACCAAGCAACTCCATCCATACATGGGTAGATATGGAAAATAAATTTTTGAATAAATATTACAATTATTATAAGGTGAGAGAAAGAAATTAAGAATTATTTAAAATTAAAAAAAATGAAGATGAATCATTAAAGGATTACTTGGATTGATTTTCACTCACACACAGACGAAGTAGTTATCCACTTATTGAGGAAGTTTTAAACATTTTTTTCCTTAAAGGATTAGATGAATACATACGAGACATGTTGAACTTAATGGGTGAGGGAGATATAAATAAATTATCCATTCATCAAATTTTAAAACTCTATACTAATTATTCATAGATAAAACCAAGAATGAGAAAAGGAAGGTTAGGTAAATCTAATGACTTGGGAAAGTTAGTGGAAGAATTTTCTAGTTCAAAAACTAATATTTTTGTCACACTAAATAGTACATTAGATAGTATTCAAGCTAAATCCAATGTAACAAAACCATTATCCATTCATTATCCTAAGTGCAGATTAAAACATGCTCTCAGGGATTATCCCTTATATAAAAAAACATTTCTTCTTGTGGAATTTGTGAGGGAAGAGACCATAACATAAACCATTGTATTCTTCTACCTACTATAAAAAAATTAATAAAATCAAATGCTCAATCTGTTAAAGAAGTAAATTATGTCTAAAGGTTGAATTTTCTTCCACAAAATTTGATTCAAGGATATTTTGGTGCAAGATATTTATCCAATCCATGATATACCCATGGAATGTTCCAAAAAATCCACCAATGTGGGGTCAAAATGAAATGCCACCAGCCCAAATGTCATGGCTTGGACAAGATTGGGTATCCCTTCAACCATGGATGTTGGCGCAACAACCATGGGTACCTCAACAACAATCATGGGTACCACAACAACAAACTCATCCACAATGGACCCCGCATCAACAATATAATTAACCAAGAAGGCAACCCCAATAGAAAACCATAATGCCACCCCCTATCATTCGACAACCAAAACATGTTAAACAACCCTTAATCCCTACACAACTAATAGCAAATCCAAACAATAAACCACAAACACCTATTTATGTCAATGACCGAGGAGAAACTATAAACATAGGATCTATTGATTAATCTAATATACAACTAAGATCAAGGAAAACTATACAAGAGCCTCCAATTCTCATTTTGGAGATAGATGATGAAAAAGACAAAACATAATTGCCCAAACCAAATAATAAGGAAGTTAAAACTAAAGAATATCTTGAAAAATCCAAAGAAAATATCAATATACCAATAGCCCCTTTCCTAAAAGATTTAAAGACATTGAAATCAAACACGAATAAAATAAGATTTTAGGAATTGGTACCATAATGATTTCAAAAAAAATTCAATAATGAAAATCCTATGTAGGGATGTTCTTGACAATGTGTGGTTGGAAAACTGAACTATTGGCTGGACATGCATTATATAAAAGACCTTGGTCAGTAAACTATCAATGGCTAACCAAGCAGCAAAAAAAAATTATCAACTAATCCTGATTAGTTTCTATAATAAATAAGCTTCAATTATTGATTCCTTAAAAATATGCTAACTAATTCATGTTACTATATTTGTGCAAGACAAATATCAAAGAAAGAACATGATCTAAGCTATGAATAAGTGAGTGATAGGTTTTATTTATTTATGTTTAGTAAATTGAATGTTTTTTTAATTTAAATAAGATTGATCTTATGGAAATGGGAGATATGATTAGATAATTATGAATTCCTTCAATAAAGGAATAAAATAGTGGACAAACAGAAAAAAGGGGATAAACCAAACATGTGTCATAGTGAAAAATTGCATGCATCATTGTCATTGTGAAAAAATATCATGACAACATCTATGGAATTATTTTAAATAATTTTTTTAATCACTAATTGATTAAATTCAAAAATTCTTTTGTGGTGGTGTAACTATTTGCCCCTTCCACATGAGCCATTAAATCTTACTATGTAAAACCATCATTCCAACAACCATGTTTATAATTATTTCACCTCAAAATTCAATATTTCCACTCCATAAACATAAATATTAATTCCTTCAATAAAGGAATAAAATAGTGGACAAACCAAAAAAAGCAGATCAATGAGACATGTGTCATAGTGAACAACTACATGCATCATTATCATTAAGACAAAATATCATGATAACATCAATGGAAAGATTCAAGATAAAAGGTGTTTTAATCATTAATTGATTTAATTTATAAATTCTTTGGTGGCGGTGTATCTAATTTCCCATTCCACGTGAGCCATTAAATGTAATTGTGCAAAACCATCATTCTAAGAACCATGTTTATAATTATTTCACCTCAGCAGTCAGAAGTTCCATTGCATAGACATCAAGTGAATCCAAAATTTATAAAAATAAATGATTATATTTCCATCAATATGTGGGAAATTAAATCCATACATGCCTATCAAAATTTCTAGTACTAATGAAGTGCATAAGAAACCTTCTTTTGCAAATTTCTAAGAAAAATTAGTGTAAACCCTAGTTTTAATTAGTTGAGTTATACTATCATTCATAGTAATTTGTTTAGTATTCATTCAAGGAAGAATGGGGTAGAAAACATGATCGAAGCCAAAGATACCCACAAAATTTCTTAGTGATAGGGATTTTGTAGCAGCATTCAAGGCAAATGGTTGGCTTCCCTTTATTTAAACATTTTAGGCATTTCATGAAACACTGGTAAGATAATTTGTAAAAAACCTTACCCCTAATTTTTCCATTGTTGAAGGCATAGTCATTTTATTCTCTAGTCAAGTTATAAGTGAAATCATCAAAATCATAAGCACATGAATTAAATTAATAGGGAGAGTTTCATTCAATGATATTATTTCTCAATTCAATGGTAATAAAAAAACTAGAGTTGTATGTTTATATAATTAAAAAGGAAAGGTTAAAGGTATATGTATAGATTCACTTCCAAAGACATGGTAGTCTATATCATTTTGGGTCATCAAATACATAACTTATGAAGTGCAATGTAGCCTTTTCAGTGGAGAATTTATGAAAATCTTGATACATATGAAACATGGGAGACAAAACCCCTAGTGTAGAATTAACCTCCCATATTACATATATTTTGGCCCTCAAGTTATGATAACCACTCCTAATTATTCTCTTAGTCATCACGGCCTTATTCACTTTATTATTCAACATCATTTCTTTTAGCAAGGGAAGGAAGTTTGAGAAGCCTGAGAAAACAAAGTTATTCAATAACTTCCAGCCCTACCTATACAAGAATAATTTGGGACTTCATGTTCAAATTAGTCACAAAGACCATATAATATATCTACTCCATCCACTAAAAAGATAAAGCATAAGCAAACATAGCCTATGGATTCAAAAGAAACTCCTCCTTCAAGAAGGATTACTAAATCTTTAGCTGCTCAAACCTCCATTGTTTCAAAGGTCCCATAAGAACCTCAAGAACCTATTAAACAATTAGTTCCTTTTCCAAAAATAAATAAATCCAAAATAAGGGCTTCCACTCCAATAGGGCATGAGAAGGCTAGAGATTTAACTGTTGCAGCAAATGAACCATCAAGTGTAGCCCAAAGAATCAAAAGAAGAAGAAGAAAATTGATCTTGAATAGAGATGAACAAGAGCTAGTAGATACTTTGGATATTATTAAATAGCTATCCCAGCCTTTAAATCACTAAAAATTGAAGAACAAGGATCTTATAAAATAACTCCTAAGTAAAAACATGTTACCAGTCCTGTTATTCAGCTACGTGATTCTTCAAGAGGTCCTCCAATCACCAAAATAGAAATTGAAGTTACAAAGGATAATATTATAGAGGAACAAAATGTTCAAATCAAAGTTCTAGTAGACAGAGGGAAACCTCCATGCATATTTTAAAATGGATAACCATCCAATCCAAAGGACCCTATGATGCAACTAACACTAAAACTTTTGATGGCTCAAGCAGTGATCCAATAATAAGTAGAAAAAATTGTTGATCTAGTTAGGAAACTTCATAGTAAGGATCAACTTAATTCCATGTTAGTGAGAAAATTAGAAGTAATATCTTTGGATCATGATTCAAAAGTTAATAAATTGAAAAAAATCATAAATCAAAAGGAAGAAGAAGAGATTAAACAATGGATATCTGTAGCGAGTCTTAAAAAAAGAGAATAGAGCATTGTAGTAATTATGAAACTTTCTTAAGACCTTTCCTACTAATTCTCCTCAAAATGTTAGTCATTCCACTTCCACCTCTAAAATATTTGTGAATCAAGGGAATCAAACAAGCTATCCATTTATTCATCCATTAGATAAGTTACATCAATCATAAGAAGAATATCAGACATTTAAACATCAGAATAAGGATTTAGTTGTTGTCAATGAGAAATTACAAAATGAGAAACAAATATTAGAGTCCAAAACCCAAACTCTAGCAGAAGATTTGAAAAATGCTTGAAAATTAGTTGAAACTATTTTAGCTTGCAGAAGTCCTTTCCCTACATATATTTTTTTTCTCTTTGATTAGTTCTATAGTTTGCACCTCCTTGGAATCTATTGTCAGCTTCCTTACAAAATTCAAGATTCTTCTACATTTTGGAAATCTTTTATAATGTTAACCCTAGCAATCAAGATCTCCTTTATGAATTATATTTGCATGACTTAATAATTGGAGACCATGGTCATAACAAGTTCTTAATTAATCTTCATGTGGGATAATTTCAATTATCAACATTCCATTCTAATTTTAAAAAATAGTTAGCATGGAAAATTAAATTTGAATATTATTCAACACATGCTAAAACAAACAAGGTTATGTATAAGACCAAGCTTTTCCATTCCTATTCTAATAAAACAAAATTTCAAGAATGCTTTATGGAATGATGATGTCAAAAATAATTATTTGGAAGCCTTATTTAATTGCACCATCTCATTTGATCTTTTCATAAGATATATTTTTGATTCAGTTGTTCCAGCATGTATTAAGAGATGGGGTTTATTACTAGTCTCTCTTAAGAGAAATGAAGTTATATCTCCTAACAATGTGAGATGGAGCAGAAGAAGAGATGAAGCAATTCTTGAGGAAATTGTGGAAGTACTAATTTTCAATGGAGATAATATATGGACTGGAATGAGATACAAACCCCCTTTGTTAGTTATACCAATTCCAAGATGGCAAAATTGGGCACCACAATCTAATGAACAATTTGATGTCTAGAAAGATCTAACTCTAACCCACAAAGGATTCACAAGTAATGTAGATTATCATATAAAAGATGAATTTGATGATTATGATCTTATCCAAAGTCTAGAAGATAGAAACATAACTTATAAAGGTAGATGAAGTTTTTTAAAAGGGACTTGCAAAAGGTAAATCCTGTGGGAGATGATGAGTTCAAAATATGGCTCATTATTTACATAGTATTTCTTTAATTTCATCTCTTCAAGGATATAATCTTATATAAATCATAAACTTTTAGTTTATTGTAGCATGAAAAATAAATAATTTTATCTCATTTATGTCAAAATAAAGATTGAATTACTACCTTGTCATTTATGCCTAACAAATAACATGTTTTACTATTTTGGTTTTGAAGAATGTACAAAAAAGATGGAAACTAAAACAAGATAAAGAAGCTCCATTTTTGATTCCAATTTTCCTAAGCTATAGACCTACTTAGCTGATATATATAGACCCATCTAGTCTTTATCTATGGACCTTGCATACTTCTAGCCTTGGGTAATACTAACGAAGTAATATCTATGAACTTTGCAGGTCCATTCCTACATACTCTATAGATCCATATCTATGGACTCTGCAGGTCCATTCCTACAAACTCTGTAGGTCCAAAGCCTAAGATACTAGTGATTTGATAGGATTAGTGAAGGATAATCATTCCACATGGAATCACAGCAACAAAATATTTTCCTCCTATTTTGAAGGATTCAACTTTGATATATTTTCTATATATTTGGACCTTAAAACTATTATAGGGATAGTATAACTATTTTGTGATAATAGTTGGATTCTCTAGGATTATAATCAATGTAAATCTCATATCTTTGCAGAACAAAAAAATTGATTAATGCTTCTATTTTTTAGTATACTATCTTTATTTTGAGGAATCAGTATAAATATGTATAATTTCATCTAAAGTAAAATAATGAAGAGAGAGATATTTTTAACTCAAATAATATTGTAAAATTTCTAGCTTTCATGAGTTAATGAAAAATTATTCTAATTTTCAGTACTGAGTAAACTTCATTCCTGACTCTAAGAAGAGAAAGGGCCCACTCTCCTTGGAACCAAGAATTTCTATATACTATTTATATTTATGTTAAATCAATTTTCCATTATTAGATAATCAAGTAGCTTCAATAATTGCATATCTTAGTCATTCATAAAACTATAAATTATGGGTTTACATTTCAATAGTATTTCATTTTTGTAGTTAGTGTATTAAATTTATAGTTTTATCAAGTGTGAATTAGATTTACATTTACAGTTTCAACAAATGTGAATTATAATTTACAATTTCAAGCAAGTGTGAAAGTGTGCTTTAATTTCAAGCAAAGGATTGAATTAGTTAGTAGTCTTTTCTTTCAATAAATGTGTGATGTAATTAGTTTATAAGAATTATTTAATTAGTAAAAATTAGATTAGAATTCTCAAAATCTCTCCAAGACCAACTTATAGATCTAATACCATAAACCTTACTAAAGATAGCTTTAGACACCATCCCTAGTTTGATAGACATCAATCTGAAAGATTGATTAAATGAAGAGTTAAATGACACTCATCAAAAATTGTGTAGGAGAACCTTTCTTTTGGTTTTGTAAATGCCATCTATACCATGGAATAACTAGTAGGCCACTTCTTGTTCTACTATTTTATCAAGAACATGAACTAACAGCTTGAGAGGAGAATTTTATGTTCCCTCAATCCCTATGACAGTAAATTCAGGGTTCAACCATATTTAACCCATTAATTAAACAAATTTATTAATTATAGGACTTACTCTCCCCATAGGGATACCAATTATATATTCCTTTAAATCAGGGTAAACACCATCATGAATAAATTGAATACAGTCTCTATACTTACAAATGTCCAACTGCAATAGTATTGGGAAATGATTTGAGTACCACTTGGAGACCATTATCTCTAGTTGGTAATATTTATGGTTACACAAAGGGCATATAAAACTCATTTTTCTTCCTATGTTTGACTGCATATATTTGTCTATTCAAAGATATGTTAATTATCTCACCTAATACATGAAACATCACCTTTTCAATGATGAAATAAACTATGGGTACCCACATTAGATTTACATATGTTGTAATTTCACTACCATATAGCTTGTTAAGCATGGTCATCAGCATCCTGACTCCAAGTCTAAACTAATTTATTAGGATGTTATTTTCAAGGTTTATAACAACCTAGTTACAAAATTCTAACCACATGACTAAGGTGTCAATCATGTTGTGTTTCTTTGCCCATGAATTAATACAATAGGTTAATTTTTAACTTAGGTAGCTTATGATAAGAGTTAAAGTCAATTAAGTTAATTTAATTAACTTTCCTCTCATTATGTTCATTAATTAACATACCCTTGTGTATCCTAGCTTACTTAAAAATGGGACCAAGAAAAATAATGCAATGAAGTACCTATGGTTTTGGAGTTGCATAGTGAAGTCCAATCATCTCAATGGCTACAATGTTATCATATAATATCTTTACTAAGAGAATCTTATCTTCTTCCTTGGTGATCACTAGCTATTTTTCAATTGTCTTGAATAATTTAGAATAATTATTACTCCCTATGTTTAAAGCAACAACTACAAATTCCATGTCCTTAAAATCTCAACCCTCTACATCTAATGTCAAATATATCTTAATTTCTTGCTTTGAAACATGTTTATGCACTTTCATTTCTATAATTCCAATTGAATTATCTACTTTCAAATTATAATCTAACTTTTTTGGCTCAATTACGGTAAATCCATTGATAATTAGGGAAACCCATACATTTTAGGGCTTTAATGGAAGAAAGCTAGTTCAAAATGTGATATTATGTGACTTAGATTGCATTTGGATTTCATATTTATACCTTATATGTTATTTATTCCACAAGATCTTCAATTTGACATGTTTTGCTTATGTGACACTAGATTTCACACTACTCATTTACTTAAAATATGACCTTTTGTCACTTTTTACCACATGTCATTACCTTGTGATATCCTAAAGCTAGATCAATTCAAATCATTGATATATTAAGAATTATTCTAGCCTTGACTTCATCATGGGCCATTGATATTCGATTTGAGTTATCGAGAGTATGCCACTTCGTAGCTCAGAGGCTCTTTGTGTACCTTGCAAACATACTCCATCACTCAATTCCCTTTCACCATGTGGTAGCATCTCATTAGAATTAGGCTCTTTGAGTTATTGACTCCACTTTTACCATTGATCTTGAATGTATGATCAAATATGGGACATTGATAATCCTTCTACGTTATTAAAATCACATTATTAATCTACTAACTGCATGAAGAATCATGAGCCATTGATCTCCATCTTTATACACAAGCTTACATGTGGGACATCAATTTTTTTGATCACTTAACAAGATTTTTACACCTATCCCTCTCATGTTACTTCTTAGCATCCTTGAATTTTTGACCTTCTCTCAATTTTATATCTATTACAACTTTGTTGAGAGCATGACACTTGTGATCGTTGCATTTAATTTTTGAGTCCTTTGACACCTTCTTTCATTGCTCACTATTGGATATATTTTATACTATTAACAAACACCATCAATAAATTCCTTTGACTTGTTGACCTTTGCTTTTCCCAAGGATAATTGATCTCTTCTTCAAGTTCCTAAGATCTTACCACTTGGCATTTTCATGTTTAATTAATACCTACGAATATAAAATCAAAGATATAAGCATTTACGGTATATTTAGAGACTTAGTATTAAGTTTTAGACTAAGGTTTTAGTCATATTAATAAACATGATTAGAGCTTGGACTAATTTTTACACTAGGTTTAAAATATAATAAAATTTTCCCACATAAATAAGAATCCTACATAAATTTAAATCCATTTCAAAAAGAACTTAGGTTAAAACATTTTCACTAAGATTTTTTTAAATTATTTGATTTTGCACTAAATGAATAGATTAATACCAATGGTTAGTATAAAAGGATCAAACATGATCATATTAGTTATCCAATTAAGGGTTAATTTTTCATTAAGGCACAAAACTCTAAACATTGTTCATTCAAATGGAACTCCATTAAATATACAAAATGGAAATAGAAAAATTTTAATTGAATAAAGATTATGCTAGAATGCCAATGAGAGATGATGCAAACCATGAGATTCAATATTATAGTTTTATCAATTTGAATGTCAATTTATAACACAATTTGAAAAACTGAACAAGGGTCCTCATTTTTCAAAAATGGGGGTATGTTGACCTCAACAAATGGCAACTTCTAGCAAAAAAATTATAAAATGTTCATACTTTGATACTCTTATTTTAAAATAATAACTAAACTATTCATTCCACATGATCAATTACCATCAATAAGATAAATTCATTATTAAAACAGGTCTTACAAGTCTATAATTATGCTCAAACATCAAAACTTTGCCATGTTGTGTGTGTGTTTTAATTTACTCACTGATTTCCATAAGATTTAGAGAACAACTTCCAAAATTTCATGACTTTAATAATTAACATTGAATTATGGAATAATTATATATTCATTAAGAATCATGATTTTAGAATAGGGAAGGTTTGGTCATTACTTTACTATGAGCCAGGTATCCATAGCCCCAACATAGATACCTTTAGATCAACTCAAGGCCTTGATCCACTGATAACCAGGCATCCATAGTCCCAATGGAGGTTATTATAATAATTTTTTTTTATAAATCTCTTAAAATTTGAATAAATATCTTATTTTTATTATTTCTCAAGTATATTTATCTTTCAACAAAAGTTGGGAACTATAATTAGCTAGGTTTTAAGATTTTATCAAATGTTTGATCTCCACACAATCATCCTTGGTTATAAAGCTCATCTGAGGCATTCATGTTCTCTAAGTGCTAACATGAATTTATTTTAATGATTCAAATTTTCACTCAGAATATGCAACCCTTATTAGAACCAAACTTAGAACAGAATAAAGTTTAAGATTTTATGGAATAATTAACCTAGATATCAATCCTCACTAATTTATCAAAATAATAACATCAAGCTTTGATTTCTAGAATCCATGATCAACCAATGTCTCAAGTTCATACCTAAATTATTTATTTTAAGAGTTCTTTCTAAGCATCTACATGTATTGGAGCTTGTAAACTATCTTGAAAAAGACATATTGAAAGGAAAGAACAAATCAAAAAAAAAGGAAACACAAAACAAATAAAAGAGATAACAAGTAAATATGTACAAACACTATTTAAAAGAAAGGAATAATAAAGGAAAATAATCTAAGCCTACCTAAAGTAAATCTAACTAATCTTACAAGTTATTCCATGAAGACATGGGATGATATAGAAAATAAGTAGTGTTTGAGGTATTTCTCATTAGTTGGCAAGGTGAATTTTACTGCCTTGAAGTCTTTGAGTTTGAAAATATTGTCTCATAAGGTATCCTAAATTTGATAAGGGCCAATCCACAAAGGAATAAATTTCCCATGTTTCTCTTTTGTATCTAATGGTTTGTCCCATAAGAGAACTAGGTCTCCCTTTCTAAACACCTTAATATTTGAATGCTTGTCAAATCATCTTTTGGCTATGGTTTGTTGTCTACTGAAGTTGGGAAATTCTTCTTCCCTGATAGCCACCATTGGAATGATGTTAGGTAACCTTTAATTGAGAATTCATTGGTCCTCTTCCATATAGTCTTGCATGAACTTGAGGTTTGGTAGTTTTAGAGCAATTGGAGATATAGGCTCTTGACCATACACCAAAATAAATGGTGATGCTTTCAGATCTTATTTCACTCTAGTTATATCTATACAAAGAACACATTTAAGTAATTTATACCAAATTCTCATTTTCTAAATTACAAACTTTTTGATAGCTTTCATAAAAATTTGTTTGTTTCTTTTAGACTCCATTACCTTGAGGGTAATGATTTGATGAGAAATTGAGAATTATTTTGTTATCATAGGCCCACTTAATCACTTGTATAGATGTAAAGGATGATCCATTCTCATAAAATAATGATACTAGTGTCCCAAATAATGTGGAAATGTTCTCTTCCAATAACATGATTACATATTTAGTTTTACATTGCTTTGTTTCCAATTATTTTGTCCATCTTGTGTAGTAATCAATATAAGTAAGAACTTATATATGTCTATCTAAATAATTAACAATAATTACCCTAATAATGTCCAATACCCTTAGAGCAAAATGTCTGTCAATCATAACTGGCTTCAATGTCATAGGTCTTTTTGGTTCTTTGGTGTTGAAGATCTAACATTGATGGCTTTATCTAACATGATTATGTGCATCCTTGAAGATTGTTGGCCAATAATATCTAGCACTCAATATTTTATGAGTTTATTTTTGGAAGCTGTTCATTTCCAAGATTTTCATTGAAATTAATCAAGGTCTTAGTTGATTCTTCTTTTGAAACACATCTTAATTATATTCTTTCTTAATTCTTCCTTAGGAGTACCCCATCCTTTATCAATGCATGTACTGCGTTGAACCTCAATGATCTTATCTTCTCTCTACTCATACCTATAGGATAAAAACCATTGATTATAAGATCAATAATTACATCATACCAATCATTTGGTTGAAAACATTGTTGGTCCACCTACATGACATTCACTTTGAAATTGGTGTTAGCAATTAATTAAATCAATCCTTGACACCTTACCAACTTGGCAATATTCATTGAAGATCATATTGTTATAGAATAGACATCCATTTACCTCTTTTCTCTCTCTCAATTCACATTTACTAAGCATAAGTTTAGTGGTAAGGGATGGAAATATTGCATGAACTTTATTCCTATAAATGTAATGCCTAAAGTTTTAAACTACCTTAACTAAATCAAATTCTTATTTGCCAATCAGATAATAATTTAACTTGTAATTATTAAAATTAGTGCTCATAAATGTAACTAACTTATCATAATTATCTTTTTTATGAGTTAAAATATCAACTATATTATGTTCTGAAGCAAAATAATAACGATAAACATCCTTTGTGAAATTAGGGCTTATCAACACTGGTGATTATCCTATTGATTATTTAATGTCCTTGAAGGCCTTTCTTGTTTCTTTATTCAATATGAGCTTGGAATCCTTATTCAACATGTCATTAAGTGACTTCACAATTTTTACAAAACCAGAAATGAACTTTCTCACAAAACTAATTTTCACAAAGAAAGACTTTAATTCTTTTCTACTATTAGGGGGTTCTATTTTGGATATGGCATTAACTCAATTAGGATCTATATAAATCTCATATTTGGTTATAGCATTTTCTAGTGTCTTCCCTTATGTAACATAAAGAAATATTTTCTTAGGATTGAGGGAAATTTCATACCTTATACAATGCTTAAATACCTATTTTAAATTCTTGATGTGATGTTATGTGTTTTTAGAAGACACTGTAAGACCATCCATATACATAATAATGCATATACCTATGAGACCTTGGAAATCATGGTCCATACCTCTTTGAAAAGTCACTCCTACATTTATTAGTCCAAAGGCATTCTTTTGTAGGTAAAAGTTCCCCGCTTTATTGTGAATGCAGTCTTCATTCTATCAGACTTGTTCACAAGTACATAATTATAACCTAAAAAACCATCTAAGAAAGAATCATATCAGAACCACTAATGATTTTAATGACCTAGTCAGACAAAAATAAAGAATAATTATCCTTTTTAGAAGATCTATGTAAATTTCTAATGTTTATACATAATATAATTGTCCCATTCTTCTGTCTAACTGGTACTAAGTTATCTAAAAATGTTGAATGTCTAATGGGAAAAACTATTTTTGCCTCTAATATGTTCATAACCTCTTTAGAGATTAATATTTCAAAAATAGGATTGACTAGTCTTTTCTATTGTCTAAAATGTTTGCAAGCTTATTTTAATGGAATAGTATGGATAATAACTCTAAGATCAAACATATTTTAGTGTTCATAGGAAGATGTTATAACATATTTGTACTTGGTTAGTAAATATTTATCCCTTTTAGACTCTTCATTTGTGTAAGGTATAAAAATATTTTCTAGTTGTGGTTGATCTTGACTTCCTATGTCAACTACATTATAATATTTCCCATTCACCATGAGAATTTTGATAGATTCAACTATTTTATCTTGATCAAACAGTCTTTCTAAGGCAATCATGCCTTTGAGAATTTTGTTGTCATTTAATTAAATAATCATGTCATCAACTTTGTCTGCATCAAGAGAATTTTCATCGACCTCATTAATGATATGAGACTTAAATACACCTAAATTTTTCATGAACTCTATGGTTTATTGATCATAATTAAATACTTGTAAATTATTGACATTATTAGGAACTGATGGACATGGAACTAATTTAATGCTATGTTTTTCTAGTTTTCAAACTTGATTTGGCATAAGATTGGTTGTAACTAAGGCTAGCTCATTAACAAGCTTGTTCTCTTCTCTAGGAATTTAAACAATGTTAAAGTCATCAAAGTATTATAAAAAGTCCCATGCTCTAAACTTATATTTCTTAATATATTACAATTTCCATTGGTACTTACTTCTAACTTGATTGACTACTAGCTCAAAATCACCATTCACTATCAGTTCTTTCACCTTATGTTTTATGGAAAATTATAATACTAGGATTAAAGATAAATACTTTGTTAAATCATTAGTGGATGGAAACTAAAATTTGTAAGAAACATTAAATTCCTTCCCAATAGGATTTATTAGAATGATTCCTACTCTAGATCTAGATTTACATCTAGCACCATGAAAATGCAATCTCCATAGTCTAGGCATAACATGAGAATTTATAGAATCACATACCTTAGGAGTATCAAGAGTGTAAACTCCTAAATAAGAATTTAACATGTTAACCCTTTAATTTGATGAATTATACTTGGTGATCATGTTTTTCATTTTTGGCTCCTTCTTAATTTGAATTTGATTTTGAACTCCCTTCCATGGAAGCCACATATGTTTACAATCAGTTGACATGTATCCATTTAAATATTTAGTCCAATATTTGCTCAAAAAGATTCCATAATCATATTAAATTTCCATAACTTAAATATCTTTGAATTTTTGTATCCTTGGATTTAAATCAAGCTTCATATAAACATTCAATAATTCACCAATTACTTTAACTCTTTATTTCTCTAATTGATTAATTAATCTATTAGATTTAATTGAAGTTAAACCAATTTTCTCACAAATACATTTTGGGATGATATTTATAGAGTAACTTGAATCTAACAAATAATTATGCAATTTTTAACCAAAACCTATAATTATTAGTAAGAATTGTGGAACCTCTACTTTTTTCTTGTACATTACTACATTGGCATTTGCAAAATTTTATGACTTACTAGGTTTTTTGGATAAATATTCAAGCAACAAGTCTCTTTGTTTAGCAATTTGAGTTAACTCATGTAAAGTGGTATTAAATTTAATATTATTAATATCCTCAACTATATTATATCCACTCCTAGTATAATTACTAGATGAATCAACATTATTTATGGAGTTACTTCCCTTTACAGGTTTAGGATTGTTGTTTGTTTGAGGATCAGGAGTATAAAAGTTATCTGGTGGATTTTAACTTGTCAATGGTTGTTTATGATATCTAATCCTCAAGGGATAAATATTATTTAGATACTATTAAAAATCATGAATCTGTTTAGGAGTATCCTTAGGCTCATTCTCATCTTGGAATGGAAAATCAAATCTCTCAACCATAACAATTGTGTTAGTAGATTTAGATGGATTTGAAGAACCTTGATGTACCTTCAACATGGTTTTTATTAAATCCACCTTAAAAATTCTCTAAATCATCTTGAAATAACTCAAAGCATTACAAAATTTAATAAAATCCAATTCACCATGTTTTGAAGTATTAAGAACTCTAGAATATTTAGTTAAAGCTAAATCATAATTTTTTTTTCATGATTATTATTATTTGCAGATGACTCATTTTTTTCTTTTTGTTATTGGTATTATTATTAAACTTGTTTTTAGGTATATTTATTCTTTTATAGTAATAATTTATGTTAAATCTTTCCCTAGCATTACCTACTTTTCCTTGCATCAAAAGGAAATTAGTGCTTAAGTCTTGAACCATTTTGATTATGGAGTCATTTTCATTCTTAGGTGACTCAAAATTGTGAACTTGAGTGTTATTACTCTCTATTAGCACCATAAATCTTTGATCTTATGGATGAGATCCACTTGTAGTGTTATTTAAGAATCCTATGTTTTGACCAGGATGAGCATGACACAAAGGTGATTGGTTTATAACTAGTGTTTGATTTAGAGTAGGCATGTTATGATTAGCATTTAGAATGACATTCAATGTAGGTAAATTAAAATTAACATCATGGATAACATATTCTAGTTCACCCTAAGTTTGCATTTCATCACTTTTTTTTATAGATTCAACATAGGCTAAGACTAATGTATTTATAACTCCTACATATATTTTTGGGAATACAGAAGTCATGACATCTAAAGTATCCTTATAAATATTTACATCTAAAGTTTCATCAGTTCTATAAGGAGATATAATTATACTAAACATCTTTTGGAATATTGAATTAAAAGCTCTAATGGTATCAATCAGATCTCTCTTCACAGTAGTGAATTATTGATTAAGGATACAAGGATTGATGATCTTTTCAAATTGATTAGTGAAAATAATAATAAAATCATTCCAACTAGTAATGTAATTCTTAGAAAGGTTGAGAAATCAATAATATGCACCATATTTGAAACTAAAAGGAAATAATCTACAAGTAACATCTTCGTGAACAACATTTAATAATCTCAAACTAGCTTTAAAGGACTTAATATGTTCTTCAACAATGACCACACTTGTGGGGCTGAAAGAAGGTAAATATTTCTCAAGGTTTCTACACAAATCATTTTCTTGACTAGGCACATTGATGGAAGATCCACCTAAACATGCCATACCTTGAAAATGGTTGAACACAGGAGCCCCATGAACAGTGAAGTAGATTGAGATTTAGAAACCTTGTGCTTACCTTTATATACTCTTGCTTTCCTATGAATCTCCAAAAAAAGAAGAGGTAACCTTGTTTTAGACTGTGACCTCATCATTATTATTGGTAGGTCCATTTTATAAACTCTAAATCATATTCAAAATATGATGTATCAACCTTATCTTTACAAATAAAAATGATTAGATTTATACCTTAAGTAAATATTTCTCAAATTTATACAAATAACAACTATATTTAATTGAATTAGCTTAAAAGAACATTTAAACCTACAAATATGAGTGATCTTTACACTCTTAAGTTGAAATAAAGCTAAGTTTGCAAAGAATCATCTAGTCTTTAAGCAAAATTTCTATCACTATTGTTAATCATGTAGGATTCTTAAAGCTTAAACTACCTTTTCAAAAATTTCTCATAAAGCTTCAAAGAATAGATATCTTTTGCTGAATAACCTTAAAGATTGATTTAAAACCGTGAATGCTAGTGATCTTAACATAATTAAGCTAATAACAACACAAATATTTAAAGGATCCACTAATCTTTGAAAAAAATTCACTAAAATTAGCAAAGACACTTCAAATCCATAAAGCCTTAGCTAAATCCCTCCTTCTAACACCAATGAAATGTCACCTATTGATGTCTTATAGTGTATCATAGGGTTTTATAGAGTGTTTAAGAAACACTTCTCATTTTTGAATTCAAAGAACCCAATACATGAGTAGCTGGTTGTGATATTTTTTAGATCTTTGGTGGAATAATGAGAACTTAATTAACTATTTCAAAAAATGATAACATAACTGTTTCTTGGGAATAACCATGGTTTGAAGATTTCTTGTGAATATGAAAGTAATATATACTAAGTATATTGAATTATGATTAAAACCTAAACTATAAACTTTAATTTATCATGTATATTTACAATTAAAACTAATCTATAATGAATTGATCAAAAATGAACAAAAAGAAGGGTAGGGCAAAAAAGAGAGGTTTCCAATCTTCAATCTAGACATTATGAAAAAGCTTAAATTTCATCCAAACATGCACTCAAACAAATATATGACATGAAATATCTAAATCACAAGTCCTACCATATATGATTAAAATGTCTAAATAAAGGTGAAACAATGAAAATAAGAAAATATATTCAATTTAAAGATTCACTCCCACAAACAAATTGCATTAGCACATTTGCAAGGAAAGTAGGGAAAATGAAATGAATCTAATATCCTTCAATCAACCTAGAGTAAGCATAAATTGACAACTCTAAATTTATATGTTCACATGAATAATCCATATAAATAATTCAAATCTAAACATTAAACAAGATGGTTGAGGAGGTAGCAATAATAATAATCACACAAACAATTACTAAAAAGTATTTGTAGAATTCCTTGCTTGTATTAGTTACTCAAAGTTTAAGAATAGTTTTTGCTCTAAAAATCCCTCCATTTTAACAAAATGAAAATACCCCTTTTATATAAGAGTAAGGAGGTATTTCAGTAAGTCATACAAAATGAAAAGTGCACAAGTGTCAAGGACAGTCGTCCTTCTACAACATTCTAAAACTACACACTCTACAAATGAACTAACCTATAAGAAATGTGTTTTATAAGTTGCACATATTTTCATAAGACATAATATTCATTTTTAAAATTATATACATGTTTGTATACAATAAAATATTCCAAGTTAATAGATTTGACTTTAAGACTCCTTTATTATTGTATTCCTTTGTCCTTACTCCATGATCTTCATTACCCTACTATGTTGCTCAACGATTAGCTTAAAGTTGATGATGGGATACATGAACATTTATTGATTATCTAGGCCTTTTAATTCCTTGTCATCCCTATCCAAATATTAATTTATGCTTCTAGCATCTCCAAATTTTTATTCTATAGATAGGACCATGTCCAACTACCTTTTGTTGTCTACCCCTATTTTTCCTTGGTTTAGAATATTTGCCTCCTGCACAAACTAATTATCTCTATGTTTTCAATCCTCATCTATTATTAATCCAATAGGACTAATAATATTTGGGTATTTTATTACGCTACCCAATATATGCATTATTTGATTCTCCAACTAATTGAAGTCCTTTGAAAGATCTTTCAAGATCTTAGACCATTTGTTTAAACCTTTAATCATCTCCATCAATATAACCATAGCCATATTCATGTGGGCTAGGGTATCTATCCTAAACTCTAAAATTTGTTCCTTTATTAATATATTGATCAACTCCTTTAACTTATTGTATGAACCCTATCATAGGTTTACTCGGTTCACTACTAAAGTACCCTATTTGTTCACCATATCCTATTTGGACCTTATGGATTTGAAGGAGCTAAATATGTCATGCATGGTTTTCTCAAAATCATTGATCATATCCCTTGGAATGGATATAATAAAATGTTCCTATAATTTTTTATTTTCTAATTTAGCCCTTTGATATTAGTTTACAATTATTTTGATTGCAATTGGACCAACTCCAAGACATCTTCAAATATTACATCCTCACCAGGTCTTTATACTTTCTTTTGAGTCAAATTGGTCAAGGACTTCACCCTTTGATATTTAATTTATTCACCATGTTGCATGACCTTTTTCTTAGTCATTCTCTTCAAACCAATATTACTTGGATCAAACTTGATCCTAACTAAATATTGGGTCACATGTGGAATAGGTGCCTCTACCTATGATTGTGTTGGATGAATTCAATTATCTAATAACTTGGTCTCCTCCTTTTATAGATAAATGATACATGGATTTAATTTTTGATATAAAGGGATGTTGGTAGCTTTCACCATAGCCCAAAGATGATGGATATTATGTAAATTTTCTATTCTTGGATCATAAATGAACCACTCTAAAACTGGTTGTCCATACAATATGTTTTATTCACTAAAAATTTTGACTTTACTCAAAGGAGGACTAATGTCTACACTTGGTTTATTTGCATTTGGATAATGGCAGACTCATATTTTTTCCTTGGAGTATCAATGGAAAAAAATTCTAGATACTTCCCTTTATCTTGCTCTTGCTCTTGGTCAATTTTATCAACACTTTCTTCCTCTTTATTTGAATCAATCTTATAAGCCATGGATAGCATATTCAATGAATCCTCAATAGATTCATTAGGATCTTGGGATATAATATGCACCTCCTCTTGATGTAACTCTTGTTCTATTTCCTTAGATGTTTGAGGAGTTGATGAACTTGAAGTAATTTCATTAGGCCTCCTCTCTTTTGTTCTTTTCTTAATCTATACTTTTGTTGAGGGCAACTTAGAAGAACGAAAACTAATCAAATGATATTGCCTAGGGTCTAGTTGCCATCTATCATCCACATTTTGATCTCTCTATAATCTAGAGTTAGTTATTATGTTGTGTTCATTCAATTTTCTAGTTACTTCAAAATAAAAGGATGATTTGATGTATATAAATCCCAAGGATCTGGGCTCATGTTCATATGGTACGTTCAAAATAACCTTGATCTTTAAATACTCTTTTACCTTCCCATAATGCTCCTATTGTCTATGTTCATCCATCTGTGGGTTGAAAAATAAACCTCTTTTTTAAGGTAGCCTCAATGTAATCCCACTATCTAAAGATAGTTTTGCCAATTCGTATAAAAAAACTATGTAGGAGACCCTTTATTTTGGTTTTCTAAAGGCCATCTATACCATGGAAGAGTTGGTAGGCCACTTCTTGTTCTGATAGTTTATCAGGAATATGGACTGCTAACTTTAGAGGAGAATTTTTGGTTTCCTCAATCCTTATTATATTAAAATTAGGGTACAAACATATATCCACCTTGATTCAATATATCTCTTGATTATAGGGCTTACTCTCACCATAATGATACCATTTATAGCTTAATTTAAAGTAGGGTAGACATAATTACAAATAAACTAAATGTGGTCTCTATAATTATAAATGTACAACTTAGAATAGTATTTGTAAATGGTTTGAGTACCTCTTAGAGACCATTCTCTCTAGTTGGGAATATTTATGGTTGCACAAAGTTAATCTAAAACATAATACATCATGTAAAACTCATTATTCTTCTTATGCCTAATTGCATATATTTGTCTATTCAAAGAGATGTTAATTATCTCACCTAATGGAAGAATAATCACTTTTGAAATTATGAAATACACCATGGATACCCACATTGGATTTACATATGTTGTATTTTCACATCCATACAACTTGTTAAGCATGGTCATCACCATCTTGACTCTAGGTCTAAACTGACTTATTCTAATGTTATTTACAGGGTGTATAATAACCTCGTTACCAAATTCTAGCCACATGGATATGGTGTCCATCATGTTATGTTGTTTTACTCATGAATTAATAGAGGTTAGGTCAATTTGGGGCTTGGGTATCTTGTAATAACATTCAAAATAAATTGGTGAAATGTAAGAAACTTTCCTCTAATTATGTTCATTAATTAACATGCAATTATCTATCTTAGCTTTCATATAAATGGGACCAAGAACATTAATGTAATCAAATACCTTTAGTTTTGTACCTACATAATGAAGTCTAGTCAATTGGATGGCTATAATATCATCATATAATCTCTTTACTAAGAGAATATTTTCATCTTCTTTAGTGATCACTAGCTATTTTTTAATTGTCAAGAATAATTTAGAACAATTTTTATCCCCTGTGTTCAAAGTAGTAACTACATATTCCATGTCCTTCAACACTCAAACTTCTACATTTGATGTTGAATATAGGTCAAATTCTTTCATTTAAAAATGTTTATGGGCTTCCATTTCTATACTTCCAATTGAATTATCAACTTTTAGATGATAATCTAACTTTCTTGACTCAATTTTAGTAACTCTATAGATAATTAGGACAATCCATATGCCTTAGGGATTTTTGAGGTTCACAAAGGGCTTTAATGGTGACAATATATTTAAAAATGTGAGTTTATGTGACTTACATTTCTTTTTGATTGCATATGTATACCTTTCACATGCTTCGGTCCATAATATCTCCAATTTGATGTGTTTTGCTTATGTAGCACTACCATGTCACACTATTGATTAATTTAAAATATGAGAATTTACCACTTTTGGGTACATGTAATTACCTCATGAAATCTTGAAGCTTGATCAATTATCATTGTTGATCTCTATATAAGTCTTCTTGCCTTAACTTTATCATGGGCCATTGATCTTCTATTTGAGTACCTGAGAGTGTACCACTTGGCAGCTTCACAGCTCTTTGTGTACATTGCAAACACACTACATTGCTTAATGCATTTACTCCACATGGTATCCTCTCATTATATATGGACTCTTTCAATTTTTAAATCCACATTCACAATTGATATCAAATGTATGATCAAAAGAGGGCCATTGATCTTCCTTCTATGAGATTAAACTTGCACCATTGATCTATTGACTACATGATCAAGTATGAGCCATTGGTCTCCATATTTATACATATATTTTCACATGGGCCATCAATTTACTTGATCTCTCACTGACATTTTGACACTTGTCACTCTTACTTTCCTTTTTAGAATCCTTTACTTGTTGACCTTTGATTACCATTACATCACTTACCAATGCATCGAGATCATGACACTTGTCATCTTCATGTTTGACTTTGGAGTCCTTTTACACCTTTATTCCTAACTCACCATAAGATATCATTTATAATATTAACTTGCACCATCATTTGATTCCTTTGACTTTTTGACCTTTTCTTTACCTTTGGATCATTGATCTTTACTTCAATCTTCCATGATCTTGCCACTTGGCATCTTCACATTTAATTATTACCGATATATAAAATCAAAGACATAAGCATTCATGATATATATAGAGACTTAGTATAATGTTTTAAACTAAGGTTTTAATCATTTTAATAAAAATTATTAGAGCTTAGACTATGTTTACACTATGTTTAAAATATAATGAAATGTTCCTATGTAAATATGAATCCTGCATAAATTTAAATCCATTTCAAAATACACTTCGGCTAAACATTTAGACAAAGTGTTTTTAACATTATTTGAACTCAAAATCAATCAATCAATTAATACTAAAGTTTAGTATAATAGGATCAAATGAGATCATATTATTTAACTAAGGGTTAATATGTCATTAAATCATGAAACCCTAAACATTGCACATTGAAATGGAACTATGTTAAACCTGAAACATGGAAACACAAAAATCACACATTAGCAATATTAAATGAAATAAAATAAAGATTAAGCTAACATCAAAATGAGAGATGAAGCAAAACATGATATTCAATAATGCATTTTGATCAATTAAAATGTCAATTAATAACACAATTTCCAAAATTGAATAAGGGTCCTCATTTTTAAAAAATGGGAGTATGTTGACCTCAAAAAATGACAATTTCTAGGGGAAACATTGAAAAATGTTAGAACTTAGATACTTATGGTTTAAATTAATAACCAAATTATTCATTCCACATAATCAAGTACAATCATTAATATCAATTCATGGTTAAAACAAGTCTTACAAATGTAGAATTATGCTAAAAAAATCAAAACATAGCCATGTGTGTGTGATTTAATGCATTCACTAATTACCATGGGATTTAGAGAATAACTTCTATATTTCATGACCTTAATCATTAACACTGACTTATATCATAGTTGGATATTTGTTAATAATCATGTTTTTAGAATATGAAAGGCTTAGGCATTAATTTGTTTCTATCTAGATGTCCATAACCCAAAGATAGATACCTTTGGCTCCATACAAGGCCTTGTTCCACTGCCAACAAAGTGTCCATAGCCCTGATGGAGGTTAATAAAATCACCTTTGCTTAGAAAACACTTAAATTTTTAATAAAACTCTTATTTTTTGTATTTTTCAAGTATATTTAGCTTTCAACAAAGGTTGGGAAATAAAATTAGCTAGGTTTTAGAACTTTTTCAAATGTATGATCTTCAGACAATCATCTTTTGTTATAAACATCATCCTAGGTAATAATGTTCTTTAAGTGATAACATGACTTTATTAAAATTATTACAAATTTCACTGAAATATGCAACCCTTTTTAGAAAAAAACATACATCAGAACAAGGTTTAAGATTTTAAACAATAATTAACGTAGATATCAATCTTCACCAATTTCTAAAAATCATAACATCAAGCTCTGATTTATAGAATCCATGATCAACCAATGTCTAAGGTTCATACATGCATTATTGATTTTAGGATTTGTTATAACCATATATATTTATTGGAGCTTTAAAACTATCTTTAAAAAGACTTAATGAAATCAAAGAAAAGGAAATATAAAATAAAAAAAATAGACAACAAACAAATATGTACAAACACTATTTACAAACAAGGAACAATAAAGGAAACTAATCTAAGCCTACCTTCACTAACTCTAACTAATATTAAAATTTATTCCATGAAGACTTGGGGTGGTAAAATAAAGAATTAGTATTTGAGGTATTTTCCATTAGCTAGCAAGGTGAACTCCTCTCCCTACAAGTCTTTGAGTTTGAAGTTGTTATCTCCCAAGGTCTAGGAAATTTGATAATGGCCAATCCACAAAAAAGTGAATTTCCCATTATTTCCTTTTGGTTTTGAGCCTTTATCCCATAGGATAACTAGGTATCCCTACCAAAACACCTTAATCTTTGAATGATTTCCAAACCATATTTTGACTATGGTTTGATATCTACTGAAGTTGGCAAATGCTTCTTCCCTAGCATCTTCCATTTGAATGATGCCAAGTAACCTTGAATTGGCAAATTCTTAGTCCTCTTCCATATACTCTTGAATGAATTTGAAGGTTGGTAGTTTGAGAGTGAATGGAAATATAGGCTCTTAAACATAAACCAAAATAAATGGTGATGCTTTCAAATCTTTTATCACTCTAGTTATATCTATCTAAAGAGCATATTTAAGCAATTTATGCCATGTTCTCAATTTTTAAATTACAAAAATTTTGATAGATTTATCAAATTTTAGTTTTTTAATTCTATGAATCCATTACCATGAGGGTAATGATTTGATGAAAACTTGAGAATTTTGTTGTTATCATAGGCCCACTTAATCATTTCTATAGATATAAAGGCTAATCCATTATCATAAGCTAATGATATTAGTGTCCTAAATCTTTTGCAAATGTTCTCTTACAAGAATATGATTACATCTTTAGTTATACATTTCTTTTTTGCCACTACTTTTGTTTATTATGTGTACTAATCAGTAGTAGTAAAAACATATTTATGTCTATCTAAAGAATTGGGGCTAATTTACCCTACAAATTCCAATTCCCATTGACCAAAAGGTTTGTCAATCATAAATGGCTTCAATGGCATAGCCGCTTTTGGTTCCTAGGTGTCAAATATATGATGTTGATGGCATTCTCTAACATTCATATATGCATACTTGAAGATTTTTAACCAATAATATCTTCCGTAGGTATTTTATGATCTATTTTTTTCCCAAAAGGGTGTCCACTTCTACGTTTTCATGAAAAGTACTTAGAATCTTAGTTGTATCTTCTTTTGAAACACACATTAAGTATATTCCTTCATAACTCTTCTCAATAGTATCCCATACTCGATCAATAAGTGTACCACCTTGAGCCTGAAAACTCTTCTTTTCTATTTACTCATAAATTCAGGATAAGAACCATTGATTAGAAGATGAATAATTACATCATACCAATCATTTGGCTGAAAACATTGTTGGTCCACTTACATGACATCAAATTTGGGATTGGTGTTAGTAATTAGTTGAATCAATCCTTCCCACCTTACCAAATTGGTATTTTTCATCTCAAAATCATACTCTAGGAGAATATACATCCATTTACCTCTTCTCTCTCCCAATTCACATTGATTAATCATAAGTTTAGTGGCAGGTCTTGGAAATATTACATGGACTTTGTTCCTAATAATATAATGCCTAAAATTTCTAATTGTCTTAATTAAAGTAGATGATTGTTTCTAATCAGATAATAATTAAAGTCAACCTTCTTAAAATTAGTGCTCATAAATACAATTGGCTAATCACATTCATCTATTTTATGAGTTAAAATTTTAGCTATAGTATGTTCTGAAGCAAAAGAATAAAGAATAAAAATCATTTGTGAAATCAGGGCTTATCAACATTGATTCCTATCTTATTGCTTATTTAATTTCTTTTAAGGATTTTCTTATTTCTACCTTGGCATCCTTCTTCAACATGTCATTAAGTGGTTTCACAATTTCTACAAAACTAGAAATGAACTTTTTCACAAAATTAATTTTCCCAAAGAAAGACTTTAATTATTTTCTACTGTTAGGGAGTTCTATTTTAGATATGGATTTAACTTGATCAAGATCTATATAAATACCATCTTTGGTTATAACATGTCCTTTTAACTTCACTTATGTAACACAAAAAATGTTTTTCTTTGGATTTAGGTAAATTTCATGCCTTCTATATTGTTCAAATACCTGCTTTAAATGCATGATGTGATCTTACCTATTTTTAGAAAACACATTTAAATCATTCATATATATAATAATGGACATACCTATGAGACCTTGGAAATTATGATCCATAGCTATTTGAAAATTTGATCCTATTTATTATTCCAAAACACATTCTTTCGTAAGTAAAAGTGTCCTACTTTGTTATAAATGTAGTCTTCATTTTGTCCTCCTTTTTGACAAATACTTAACTATAACCTGAAAAACCATCTAAAAAAGACATCATAGCAAAACCACTAATAATTTGAATGACCTAGTCAAGGGAAGGTAAAGGATAATTATACTTTTCAAAAGATATGTTCAAATTTCTAAAGTATATGCTTAATCTAACTTCCCCACTCTTATTTCTAATTGGTACTAAGTTATCTACCTAGGTATAATGTCTAATGGGAAAAAATATGTTTGAATCTAATACATTATTGGCCTCTTTATGTATTAATGGTTCTAAAAAGGGATTGAATGGTCTTTAATTTTATCTGAAAGGTTTGCATCCTTATTTTAATGGAATGGTATGGGTATAATGACTCTTGGATAAAATATCTTTAAGTCTGCATAAGAGCATGCGATAACATATTTATACTTGGTCAGAAACTCTTTGGCCCTTTTAGACTCTTCATTTGTGTAAATTGTACCAATATTTAATAGTTGTGGTTGACCTTGAGTTCCTAGGTCAACTACATTAAAACCTTTCCCATTCACCTTGGGAGTTTTGAAAGATTCAACTAGTTTGTCTTGATCAAATTGTCTTTTTAAGGTAATCATGCCTTTGGTAATTTTGTTGTCATTTAATTTAGTAATCTTTTCATCAACTTTGTCTTCATTAAGAGAATTTTAAATGACCTCATCAATGATATGAGACTCAAATACTCCTAAGTTGTTCATAAACTCTATGATCTAGTGATCATCATTAAACACTTGAAAACTATTGACATTGTTAGGAACAGAGGGACATGGAACCAATTCAATGCTAAGGTTCTCTATTTTTGAATCTTGATTTGGCATAATATTGGCTACAACTGAGGCTATCACATCATCAAGCTTGTTTTCTTCTCTAGGAGTTGAAAAATGTTAAAGACATCAAATTATTCTATCAAGTCCCACATTCTAAACTTAAATTTATTAAGATATGACAATTTTCATTGGTACTTACTTTTGAACTGATTGGATACTAACATATAATCACCATTCTCTACCAATTATTTGACTTTATGTTTCATGGTAAATTATCAACCTAAGATTAAAGCTTCATACAGTACTAAATTTTTAGTCCAAGGAAACTAAAATTTGTAAGAAGCATTAAATTCCTTACCAATGGGATTTATTAAAATAATTCCTACTCCAAATCTAGATTTACATCTAGCACCATCAAAATATAATCTGCACAGTCAAAGCATAACATCAGAGTCTTTAGAGTTACATACCCTAGGAGTATCAAGAGTGTAAACTCCTAAATCAGAATTCACTATGTTGACCTTTTCATTTGTTTCATTATAGTTGGTGATCATGTGTTTCATTTTTGGTTCCTTCTCAAATAAAATTTGATTGGGAACTCCCTTCTATAGAAGCCACATATGAGAATAGTCGATTGACATGTATCCATTTAAATATTTAGTCCAATCTCTACTCAGTAGTATTTCATAAGCATCTGAAATGTCCACAACTTGAATATCTATGAATTATTGTATCCTTGGCTCTGAATCAAGATAAATATGAAAATTTATCAATTCAAAAATTACTTTAACTCTTGATTTGTCTAATAAAGTTTCTCATAAATACCTTTTGGCATGATATTTGCAAAGGCACCTAACAAAAAATAATGCAAGTTATTGGCAAAAAATATAATTATTAGTAATAAATGTGAAACCTCTACTTTATTCTTGTACATTATAACATTGGCATTTATAACCTTTTGGGACTTATGAGTTTTTTTTTATAAATATTCAAACAAAAAGTCTCATTGTTCACTAATTTGACTCAACTCATGTAAAGAGATATTAGATTTAATCTTATTAATATCCTCAACTATATTATACCCACTCCAATTAAAATAACTAGATGAATCAAAATTATTGATATAGTTACTTCCCTTTGGAGTTTCAATATTATTGTTTGCTTGAGGATCAGGAGTATCAAAGTTATTGTGTGGAGTTAAACTTGTATATGGTTGTTTCTAATCTCTATTCCTAAAGTCATAATTCTTCTTTATATAGTATTAAAAATAATGAATCTCTTTAGGAGTATCCTCAAGCTCATACTCGTCTTAGAATGGAAAATCAAATGTCTCCATCATAAGAGTTGTGTTAATAGATTTAGATGGATTTCAAGAACCAGATGTATATGAAAAATGGCCTTTGCTAGGTACACCTTAAAATTTATCTAAGTCATCTTTAAATAATTCAAAATCATTACAAAATCTAATACATTCCAATTCATAATTCTTTGAAGTATTATGAACTTTTCAATATTGAGTAAAAGATACATCATAAATATTTATTTTAGGATTGTTCTTATTTTTATATAACTCATTGTTGTTGTTATTGTTATTACTATTATTATGAAATTTATTTGTATGTTTATTTAACCTTTGATAGGAATAATTTTTGTTTGAGCATTCCCCATCATTACCTGCATGTCTTTGCAATCGAAGGAAATTAGTGCATAGTTTTTGAACCATTTTGAGTATGGAGTCATTTTCATTCTTAGGTGCCTCTAAATTTTGAACTTGAATGCTATTAATAGTTTTTGTAACCATAGCTCTTTGATATTGTGTATTTGATTCACTTATAGTGCCATTTAAGAATCCTAGGTTTTGACTAGGATGAGTATGATTCAAAGGCAATTGGTTTAAAACTAGTGTTTGATATAGAGCAGACATGTTCTAATAAGTATTTTGAATGACATTAAATGAAGGGAAATTAGGATTAAAATTAGGGATAACATATCCTAGCTAAATTTGAGGTTGAATTTGATCACTTATATTTTACATCTTCAGCATAGGCTAAGGCCAATGTATTTATAACTCCTACAGATCCTTATAAATCTCTAAATGAAATCTACAATATTAAGTTAAAGCTACATCATATATGTTTATTTCAAGATTGTTATTATTTTTAGACGACTCAATATTTTTTTATTTTTATTTTTTTTATTATGAAACTTGTTTTCAAGGCTATTGAACATTTGATATTAATAATTTCTATTTATCTTTCCTTAACATTACCTATTTTTCTTTGAAACTGAAGGAAATTAGTTCTCAAGTTTTTAACCATTTTGATTATGGAGTAATTTTCATTCTTAGGTGCCTTTTAATTATGAACTTGAGTGTTACTACTAGTTATTATCACCATAAATATTTCATCTTGTGGATGAGATCTACTTGTAGTGCTATTTAAGAATCCTAGGTTCTAACTAAGATTAACATGACACAAAGTTAATTAGTTTAAAACCAGTGTTTGATCTAGTGTAGTCATGTTATGATTAGCATTTGGAATGACATTCAATATAGGGAAATTATGATTAACATTAGGGATAGAATATGTTAGTTGACCTTGAGGTTGTATTTAATCAGTTATTTTTATAGCTCCAACATAGGCTAAGTCTAATGTATTTATAAATCCTACTGATATTATTAGGAACACATAAGTCATAGGATCTAAATCATCTTTTTAAATATCTAAAGCTAAAGTTTCATTAGGTTTATAGGGAGATATAGTTTTGCTAAACATATTATGGAATATGGCATTAAAATCTATAATAGTTTCACTCGAATCTCTCTTCATAGTATTGAATTTTTGATAAAGGATATAAGGACTGATGATATTTCTAAATTTATCAATGAAAATAATGTTGAAATCATTCAAATTGGTAATATAATTCTCAGTAATTTTGAGAAACTAATCATATACAACATCATTGAATGTAAAAGGAAAAAATTTACAAACATCTTCATGAACAATATTTAATAATCTCAAAGTAGATTTAAAGGACTTTATATGTTCTTCACTAGTGACTACACTTGTAGAAATAAAAGAAGGTAAATATTTCTTAGAGTTTCTAGGTAAGTCATATACCTAACTAGGCACATTAATGGAAGATCCACCTAACCACACCATACCTTTATAAGGGTTGATCATAGGAGCCCTATGAATAGGTGAAGTAGGTTGAGATTTAGAAATCCTAATCTTACCTTTATTTACTATTGCTTTCCTATGTGTATCCAAAGAAAGAAGAGGTAACCTCATTTCAGACCGTGACCTAGTCCTCATTATTAGTAGTTCCATCTTGTAAACTCTAAATCCTATTCAAAATATGATGTATCAACCTTATATTTATAAATAACAATTATTATATTTATGAATTAAGTAAATTGTGCACAAATTTATACAAATAACAACTATATTTAATTGAGTTATCTTAAATATACCTTCAAACCTGAAAATATGAGTGATCATTACACTTTTAAGTTTAAATAAAAAAAAATTCAAAGGATCAAATAATCTTTAAATATAAATTCTATCACTAACCTTGAACATGTATGATTCACAAAGCTTAAACTACCTTTACAATAATTTATCATAAATCTTGAAAGAATAACTATCTTTTGCTAAATAATCCTAAAGATAGGTTTGAAACCATGAATGCCATTGATATTTACATAATTGAGCTAAGTAAAACATAAATATTCAGATATTCCTATAATGTTTGAATAAAATTCACAAAAATTATCAAAGATAGTTCAAATCCACAAAGATTTAGCTAAAGCCCTCCTTGTAATGATAGTGAAATGTCACTTATTGATTCATAAAAGTGTATCATAAGGGTTTATAAAGTGTTTAAGAAACATTTATCATTTATAAATTAAAATAACCCATTGCATGAGTAGATAATTTTTATCTTCCTTAGGTATTTGGTAGAATATTGACAAAGCGATTGACTATTTCACATAATGATAATATAACTGGTTGTTGGGAGTAACCATGGTCTATAGCTTACTTGTGAATACAAAAGTAATTTGAAATAAGTATAGTGAAATATTATCATAACCTAAAATCTAAATTTTAATCTATCATGTATATTTATAATGAAAACTAAGCTACTGTGAATTGATCAAAAATGATAAAATGTAAGGGTAAGGTAGAAAAAAGAGGTTTCTGATATTCAATGCACACATTCTGACAAAGTTTAAATTTTAGCCAAATGTGCACTCAAACCAATATATGAAATGAAATATATAAAACATAGATCCTACCATATATTAGGAAAATGTCTAAGGAAATGTTAAATAATGCAAATAAGAAACTAGATTCAATTTAAAAATTTACTCCCGCAAACAAATTGCATTAGCATGTTTGCAAGGAAAGCATGGAAAATGAAATGAATATAAGATCTTTCAGTCACCTAGCATAAGAAAAAAATTTAAAAATTTAAATTTATATGTGCACATCAAGAATCCATAGAAACAATTAAAATATTAACATTAAACTAGATGGTTAAGGAGGTAGCCATAATAATAATCACACAAATAAATATTGGATAATCTTTGTAGAATTCCATGATTGTAATAGTTAATCCAAGTTTATAAATAGTTTTTATTTAAAAATCCATCCCTTTTATTAAAATTATAATACCCCTTATATATAATACTAAGGAGGCATGTTAGTCAGTCATATCAAATGACAAGTGAACAAGTGTGAAGTATAGTTGTCCTTATATAATATTCTAAAACTAGACACTACAAATAAACTAATCTATAAGCAATGAAATTTACAAGTTTTACATGATTTTATAAAATAGAATATTAATTTTTAAAACTATATACATATTTTTATACAAGAGAATATTCCAAGTCAAAAAATTTGACTTTGAGACTACTTTGTTGTTGTAGTCCTTTATCTTTGCTCCAGGATCTTCATTTCCCTGCTATGTTGCTAATCAATTAGATTGAAGTTGATGCTAGGATCCATGAAAAGTTAATCATGATCAGACAGGTCTTTTATGTCATTGTCATCCCTATCGAATGCTTCATTGACGATTCTAGCGTCTTTAAATTGTTTTCTAGTAGGTAGGACCATGCCTAAGATCCTCTTATTATCTTCTCCTATTTTGCCTTAGCTTTGAATCTTCACCTCATGCATTAATTTATTAGCTCTATTTTTGATCTCTTCATTTGTTATTAAGCCAATGAGATAAATAATATTTGGGTCATTGACCAGGATACTCAATATATGCATTATCTAGTTCTCCAACTGATTAAAGTCCTTTAAAATATCTTCCAAGCTCTTAGACCATTTGTTAAAACCTTTGATCTTCTCCATCAAGATAACAATAGACATATTCAAGTGGGATAGGATAATTATCCTAAACTCTATAATTTGGTCCTCTATTGATATATTTATCATCTCCTTCACCTTATTGTATGAACCCTACCATAGGTTTACTTGGTTCACCACTAAAGTACCCTATTTTTTCACCATATCTTGCTTGGACCTTATGGATTTTAAGGAGATGAATATGTCATGCATGGTTTCCTCAAACTCATTGATCATATCCCCTAGAATAGACATAATATACTATGGCTATAATATCTTCTTTTCCTACTTTATCCCTTTAATAACAACTTGCAATTATTATGATTGTGTTTGGGCCAACTCCAAGATCTATTCTTCAAAGATTAAGTCTTCACCAGGTCTTTGTAATTAATTATAAGTAAAATTGGTAGAGGGATCCACCCTTTGATATGTAATTCCTTCACCATATTACATGACATATTTCTCAATCACCCTTTGTAAACCAATAGTACTTGGATCAAAATTTACCCTAACTAAAGATTGGGTCATATGTGGAATTGGGATCTCTACCTATGATTGGGCTAGGTAACTTAGACTATCCAATCTCCTTATCTCTTACTCTTATAGATAAATGATCCATGGTTTTAATTCATGCTATATATGGATGCTGATATCTTTCACCATAGCTAAGGATGATGGATAATAGGCAAATTTTCTATTCTTGGTTCATAAATGAACCACTCTATAATTGGTGGTCCATACAATAAGTTTTCTTCATTAAACAAATTTAATTCATCTAAAAGAGAAGTGATGGATACCCTTTGATTATTTGCCTTTGAAACAATGGTAGTCTCAACTTTTCTATTTATAGTATCAATGAGAATCAAGTCTAAAGATTTCCCTTTATCCTACTCTTGCTCATGTTTCTCAACACTTGATTCATATTTGTATGAATTTTATCTCATAATCCATGTATAACATCTTCAATTCATCCTCAATAGACTCATTAAGATCTAGGGATATCATATGCACCGCCTCTTTAGGTATCTCTTTCTCTACTACCTTAGATGATTTAAGAGATGATGAGATTGAACAATTTCATTAAGCCTCCTCTCTTTTCATTTATGCTCAATATCTACTTCTACTAAGGGAAACTTAGAAGATCCAACACCAATCAAGTGATACTGCTTAGGGCCTAGTTGTCATCCATCATCCACCTTTTGATCTCTCTATAATAGAGAGTTAGGTCTTATGTTGTGTTCCTTCAATCTTATAGTTACTTCAAAATATGAGGATGCTTTGATGTATATAAAGTCAAATGAACTAGGCTCATGTTCATATGGTACTTTAAAAATACCCTTGATCCTTAAATGTTCTTTTACCTTCCCATAAGGGTCCCATTATCTAAGTTCATCCATCTATAGGTTGAAATAAAACCTATGTTTTGAGGCATCCTCAATGTAATACCATTTTTTTGAGATAGTTTTACTAATTTAGAAAGGATAATTGTGTAGAAGACCCTTTATGTTGGTTTTGTGAAGGTGATCTATACCATAAAACAACTAATAAGCAAATTCTTATTCTCCTAGTTTATTAGAAACATGGACTGGAAACTTGAGAGGAGAATTTTGTGTTCCCTCAATCCTTATGATATTATAATCAAGGTACAACCATACGTCCCCCATTGCTTCAACAAATTTATTGATTAGAGGGCTTAAAGTCTCCATATGGATACTAGTTATAGATTCATTTAAAGCAAGGTAGACACAATCGAAACTAAATTGAATATGGTTTTTATACTTATCAATGTGCAACTTGGAAAAGTATTGGGAAATGGTTTGAGTGCCACTAGAAAACCATTCTCTTTGGTTGGGAATACTTATGGTTACACAAAGGGCATCTAAAATATAAGACATCATGTAAAAATCATATTTATTCCTATGCCTAATTGCATATATTTGTTTGCTTAAAGAGATGCTAATTATCTCACACAATGGAGGGACAATCACCTTTTCAATGATGAAATACACCATGCGTACCCACATTGGATTTACATATGCTATAGTTGAACATCCATACATTTTTTTGATCACGATCATCAACATCCTAACTTTGGGTCTAAACTGACTTATTAGGATGTTCTTTGCAGGGTCAATAACAACTTGGTTACCAAATTATAACCACATGGCTAGGGTTTACATCATGTTGTGTTTCTTTGCCCACGAATTAATAGAGATTAGGTAAATTTAGGGCTTATGCAGCTTGTAATAAGACTGAAAGGCAATTTGGGAAATGTAAGCAACTTTCCTCTAATTATATTCATTAATTAACATGCCCTTATCTATCTTAGATTCATTGAAAATAGGACCAAGAACATCAATACAATGGCGCACCTCTAGTTTTATAGATGCATAGTAAAGTCCAATCATCTAGATTGCTACAATGTCATCATATAATCTCTTTATTGAGAGAATATTCTCTTCTTCCTTGGTGATCACTAGGTGGTTTTCAATTATCCAAAAAAATTATCATCCCCTCTATTTGAAATAACAAATACAAATTTTATGTCCTTAAAAGCATGACCTTCTACATCTAAAATCAAATATAGCTCAACTTCTTGCTTTGAAACATTTTATTAGATGATATTGCTATAATTCTAGTTAAATTATCCACTTGTAAATGACAATCTAACTTTCAAGGCTCAATTATAATAATTCCATAAATTATTAGGGAAATCCATACAACTTAGGGATTTTGTAAGTTCACACTAGGCTTTAATAGTGGCAGTCTAGTTCAAAATGTGATATTATGTAACTTATATTGCATGTAGATTATATATTTATACAATACACATGCCTGGGTCCACAAGATCTACAATTGTATTTGTTTTGCTTATGTGGCAATACAATGTCACACTGTTCATTTATTTAAAATATGATCTTTTAAAATATGGAGTTATTTGAACCATCCTCTACCAATGAATTCCATTCCTTGAAAAGTAATAAAAAAATATAGTATTGTAATATTCCTCACCAGTATCTGAGCTGAGACATTTTAACTTGAGACTCGTTTCATTCTAAACTAAGGATTTCCATCTTGTAAATGTATCAAACACATCATATTTCCTCCTAATACCATACACCCAAAGTTTCCTAGTTTCATCATCAATGAAAGTGACATAATAAGATGACCCACTAATAGAAGATACCTAAGTTTCCACCAAATACATCTAAATGAACTAGATACAACTTATTCTCCTTCCTCATAGGTCCAACCTTGAGAAATTTTACCCTTTTTTGTTTTACATACACACAGTCTTCAAAAAAACTAAATTAGATCATTTTCATCTAGCTAACCAATCCTTCAAAATTTGCATACCCTTTTGGCTCATGTGACGAAGCCTATTGTGACACAAAGTTGCATATGCATCTATAGTAACTAAATTATAATAATTATCACTATTTGATAAATACAAGGTACTAACTTTCGTACCTCTTAAGACCACAAGAGCACCCTTAGTCACCTTCCAAGAATCTACTATAAATGTCACCATATAACCTTCACTACCTAGCTATCCTACATATAGAAAAATCTATCTCAACTTAGGCACATGCCTAACATCCTTTAGTAACTATGTGTTCCCATTTTGCATCTTGATATGAACACTTTATTTTCCTACTATGTTTAAAGGATCATCATCACCAAGGTAAACATGTCCTAAATTCCCTTGAACATAATCAATAAAATAATGCCTATATGGTCTAGCACGAAAAGAAACCCCTAAATCTAAAACCCAAGAATCATCAATATTATCAATAGAGAATGAACTAAACCCTTGGACTCAACATGACATAATGTTGGTTGTGGCTAGCAATACCCAAATCACACCTCAATAATCTACCAAGAATGAGTTATATGCCATTCAGTGGATGGAAAAAAAACTTAGCAATGACTTCTTGGACTACATAGGTGGGTGAGTAACAACAATGTAGAAAGTTGTAATAAAAACATCACATATAAAGTACTAATAAATCATTATAATCATCTTCACAACCCCCAAAACCTTCACCCAATAAGCTACCCAAAATTAATATCTTTAATATAGCCTTACCTAGCTAGTGTTGAGTACATAACATGATATCATGTGGGGAGATAGACGGCATGGAGTTTGGTTCTTATTTTGAGATACTCTAGAAGGAAATATAAGAATATGAGGTGGTCACCAATCATCCTTAATCCTCCAACTTAGGTAAATCCCCTAGTATGGTCAATTTAACTTATTTGCAAATAATGGGGTTTTATTACTAATTTAGTTAAGGGTTTGGATTAATAAATCAATACAAAAATATAGAAATAAATATAGTCTTGATTTATATTTTTCAACTTTCTAAAAGTAGAAATGAATAAGAAGAAATAGAACTTATCTTGAAAATAGATTAAGAAAACTGATACAAAGGTTTAAAATGGTTGTGTAGGATTGGGAAGGTGTCATAAAACTAAATATAGCTTTTTTTTAGTGAAAGGATAAGAGCATTGAGAAGTGTACACTTTGGTGTCTAGCACTATAGTCCAATTTTGATGTTGTTGTATGTTTTTATTTCTTATTCTAGATTCTAGTATGATTTGATTTTAGGGACCTATAGGTGTCTTGGTTTCTTTAGAATTGCCTATCTATGTCACCATATGACCTTGTTTCTTCTAAAACCTTAGGTCTATCTACACGTATTAAACAACAAACATATCAAAAGCCAAACAAGAAAAAAGTGGATTATGAAAAGTATGATTACATGATCTAGAACCCCTATTGTCCTGATTGCTACCTACATTAAACTTCAATCTAGGGTCTTAGATCATATGTAGTTTCCCCTTAGGGAACATGCATAATCAATGTGAATAGTAGATGCAAGAATGAACTTTCACTTAGGCCCTTCCTTGATTAAGAATGAAAATACATGTGTGATGTAAAATTATGAGTTATATTATTGATGAATTTTAATTATTTAGTGTGCCAAAGTAGCAAGTGTTGGATATAAAATATCTTATGAAGTCCTTTATATATGAGACTCTTAATTTTAAATTTTAGAGCTTTATTCATGATAACCACCATAAAAAATATAAATAAAATTTAATAGATGGGATAAGAAGGGTTTAAGACCCATTAAGAAAGAAAAAGTAACCATTAGACAATAGCATCAAGGAAGACAAGAGCATCAGGTGCTATACTCCACTGTAATTCTATTATCTAGGACTTAGAGAAATAGGCTATGACTGACACATGCCAAGTCTATGGGTCTTTAGGGGTATATATTAGTTGATTGAGATAATGAAAAGGTGATAAAATCATGAAATAAGACCAACACATGCAAAACAAAGACATGTCTAGTGAAAACAAGGCTCATATTCTCTAGTCAAAGTCTCTTATAAAGAAGATTGTGAAAAGACATGATATGGGTCGTTATTTGACCAGTTTATGGTGTATAGATTTACTCCCCTTTTATTCTAGTGATGTAATGAAATGAAATACTAGAGTAAAAGAAAGAAGAATAAAATGCATATCTGAACCTACCTATATAGAGGTGAATGTTATGCAAGGGTCTAACTGATCCAAAACTCAAAAGATTTGGTTGAAATATAATTCAAGAAACAAGAACAACACAATAAAAACAATTCTATCTCCGAGAAGAGATGTTTTATTCATCAAATTTGTAGATCTAAACATATGCTTATCTCTGAGAAGAGATCTTTGATTTCCATTTCAAGTTATATCTACATTTATACATTTTTTAAGGTACTCAAGGGAGATCAAGTGGTTTGACTTCCATCATTTACAACAATACAAAATTTGAGGAATTACTATTTTTAGAAACATACTATTTTTATACTACACTACTAAAATTTAAAAATTAGGGCACTTCCATTTATGTTTTGGGGCTAAAAACCCACCAAGTAGAGGTCATGCCATTTCATGATGTTCCTCTTATTCTTAGCTTTCCAACAGTTCAAATGGGGTGTCAAATAGAGTTATGGTGCAAAAGATATGGATCCAAGAAGTTCTACCACCAATTAGGGTAAAACCGTCACCTAAATTGTCGCTTGAAACATTGCTCGGATCACTCACTTTCTAGCCAAGGAAGTGGATAAAGAGCTAAATAGTTCCTGGAGAGAGAAGAAATCCATGGAGTGGATATTCCTTGTATTGAGTCTGAATTTAGAATCCATATATCATGGAGAAGGAGGGTCATGCTTTCCCTCTATGCTAAATCAAATTGAAGATGAGTAATGCTCAAAGGCCCAAAACCAATGTCTATCCTATATCCCACATAAACTCATTTAATCTAGATGTATGTATAAAATCTATATGATTAAAATATGCCATTCACCCACTCTAAATATATGAAATGGAACTGAGAAATGCTTAGAGGCCCAACATCAATGTCTATCCTCTATCATGCATAAACTCGTGTAGTGTGGATGTGAGTAATACAATGGACCTACCACTTTAGATGGCCATGCGGTCCAACCTAGTGACAACCTGGGTACAACTAGTTGTAATCTAAAAATCTAGTCAATGTGTAAGAAGATAATGGTATGTATTACCATTCCATCTATATAATCCTGAGTGATGAAGAATATGAACATATGTGCCATGCCCCCAAATCTAGTATGTTAGTGATGCATCTATACAATATGTTAATTTGTATAACCACATGTAATATGACATATCTTTCCATACCTCATGTGAAAAATTGGAGACCAAAACACTATGTTATACACTATGCCTATATACTGCTATCTAATTTTATAACTGTGTCATGTTGTATGAAGCTATCTATGTTAAATGTGTAGCATGTACATGCCCCCAAATCTAGAATCTAAGTCTGTATTTATATCAAAATCACTATGAATCCATATAACCTAAACCACTATATCTGAATAGTCTCTGTATCTATATCAAAATTAGTATGAAGCCATAAAATTTGAACTTTTGTATTTAGATAGTCTCTATATCTGTAAACTCAAGGTATATCCCTCTAAATGTCTTGAAAAATGTTGAGTGACCCACATAATCTAAGTCACTATATATCTTGACTGTTCAGAGCTGAATCTGATAATCTAAAAACTAGATGTGTAAGAACAATGATGTATCCACTTATGAGAGTGGATGGGTGTGATAGGTAAGTTTATAAATAGGAATAGTATGAATGATGCCCCCCTTTTGGTTAGAGGGACACAATTTGTGATAGAGGAGGTTGATCCAAAAGGATGATTAGTGGTGTAGTGATAGAAACAAGGCTAGTCTATTGTGAATAGATTGAAAGGTAATTTGATTGATTATATTATGTTGTTGAGAGTGAAACATGTTTTAATTGGTGATGACCAAGGAATGTGTTTGGGCATAAGAGAAATACATAGATGTTCATGCCATCATAGGTAGATAATGTATTAAGAGATTGCAACTTGAGTGATGTCAAAGGTATCACTATCATGATTCTATAGAATAAAATGGTTTGAAAAACAAAGTTATGGGGTTTGAGTTGTGGGTAAAATGTTACTTTTTTGAATGAAAAATTTGGCTGATTTTAGGAAATTAGACTAAATATTGATTCTTTTGTTCATTGACTAGGTTGATATTTTGAGCTCTAGAGTGAAAACAATGTCTAGGAGATGAGAACCTACTGTAACCTAGTTTGAATAGATGGTGGCCCAGATTTAGGGTTGTGTGGACGTGACCCTAGTAAGTAGCTCAGAACACTTAGTTTTTGTTAGTTTTTGGGCCTATTTTAGTGTTCTTGAGGGTTTAAAAGTATCTTATGAAGTTTTTTATATTTTCAACACTCTTGTGTTATAGTCCATCACTCCTATCTAAGTTTTAGTGCTCTTATCCAGGTTTTAATGCTCTTAACTAGGTTTCAACGCTCTTTTCAAGTGATTATATCCTTATTACAACATTGTTATCCTAGAAGCAAAAAATTTCTATGATTTTGATTTACTATTTATTATTTTTCTAGCTTGGCTTTTGATTTGGTATTATTTATTGATAGATGTGTTATTTCTAGTGATGCAGAGTGAGGTGCAAATGAGAGAGTTTCATAGGGGCTATGTGATGGAGACATTTAGGTTGTTACTTCTATCTACTGATGAGAGAGTAGTTATGGATAGGGAAGGGTTGGGTCACATGTGTGACTTATGTAGAATACAATGGGACCAATATCTAATGACTACCCTATGTGAGAGGTGGAATGCAAATACATGTACTTTTTGGCTTCCTACAAGGGAGAAGACTTTGTATTTAGAAGATTTGTATCATATACTACATTTACTAGATAGTGGGTAGTGATTGGTGATATAGGATGACATGGGTGATAATGTAATTGATCATGCATCTTTGTAATTTGTTATTGTGCCCTTAGGTACACATCAGAGAGGTAGTGATAGTGATGTGCTATTGTCAATCATTATGTAGTCTAGTGTTATGTGCTTGAAAAATTAGTTGGTTGTTTTATTTGCATCTTTTATTGCTATGGATGGGAGCAGAGTATCTATTTCATACAAGATACATAAGATTATGTGAAATGTGGAGGTATATGGAATTATATTCTAATGGGGAGGACTATGTTGACCCACCTATATAGGGACCTCTATAGGTTTACACAAGAGCCATTCAGTGGTAGGGTTAACTCAATGACCTTATTGCATTATTGGGCCTATGAGCACATAGTAATTGTATGGGTAATTGGATTATTGAGGGTAGATTAGGTAAATCCATAACCATTTAGGGAGTGTTGGATGAGAACAATGGCTATTTTATCCTATGGGATTGACCATTATAAATGGTTTATATATGGATTGGATGTTAGTGACATCATATGGAGGGATTACAGAGGAGTTAATGGGTGGGTAAAGGATAGAGTACAACTATGATGAATGAGGGTTAGTTATTGGATACATGACCACTAGGGTGGAATATATGAGTATTTTTAGCATGATCATATTACTAGTTAGTTTGGGATAACACAAGATGTGCCCCCAGTAGTATGGGTGTGGGTGAGGAGTGCATGAGCATCTATGAGCGAAGGATCTTATGTGAGGCTTATTAAGGCTAATCTCACACCATTACATACAAATGTGAGGGATACAAACATAACTATTTTAGATGTGGATGATGTTGGATGTATAGATGCATATACTACATGGTGGGATAGGAATTAGTGGGCTCTATTATACCCTATTAATCAAGGGGATACTCTAGAGTAGAAAGATCTCGAGATGATCCAAATGATTGGAGGTAAGTGTTGATTACATTTGAATTGTGTATAAAATTTTGGTTTAGTTTGATTTCAAAGTATATAGCTATGTAGTGTCATAATTTATATGTAGGTGAAGTGGGAGGTGCTTAAAAAGCAGCACAAGCTAGGGTAAGAGGTAGAAATGATGATTACTAAGACATCAAAATCAAGTCGACACTTTGAGAGCTCACATAACATGTACCTAATGATGTGGTGGAGGGATTGATAGAGTGATACATGGTTATAGCTAGTATCCATGCTTATGTATTTAATAGGGTTGCTATAGCAACAAATCCATATGTTAGGGTAGCATAAGATAGAGATGAGCTGAGAGTCAAGCTGGATAGGCATAGGATGCCCCCACCTGATCTTAGATCTATTAGTATGAGGATCATAGATGAGTATAAATATATTCAAAGATGATATGTGGACTTTGATGAGTAGCATGGTCAGCTACTAGAGTGAGAAAGTCATTGAAAGAGGCATACAACAACTTGAGGAGGTGTTGTTCCATCAAGTGCTAGGGTAGATTATGGGACTAGCATTGGTGGAGAGAGTGAGACTAAGAGTGAGGGATTGACACTCATTCATGACTAATTATACTTGATATTAGTGTATATATATTAAAATATCACTATATATATGGATACTTGTTTGACTCATGCGTATTATGTTATGGAATTTTGAGTATATTGGTATATTTATTACAAATGGTTGATTATAAATAGTTTATTTGGCATTGACATTGAGGTTGCATATGTTTGGTAAAAAAAATCAGGATTTGATTAAATTGTTATTGATAGGTTCAAGTGTGATTTCAATTTTGATTTTGAATCATATGTTAATTAAAAACTTTATTGTTTTGTAATTTATAAATTGATTTGATAAAGTGAATTATTTTAAGTTTGGTAAGATAGGATATTAGTAAGAGTAGGATTTGGATAACTTGGTTTGGATAGGGATAGTTATATATAACTAGTAATGTTAGTTGTGAGTATAAGGGGATGTATGATATGACTCTATACATATTATCCCCATGGTTATCGTATCACTATTTGAACCTTGATGGGTAAATGAACAAGAGACCATATTGATCATGTTATGTAGGAACATACCTTATATCTGATACTATCTATGGTGCACTAATTATAGATGTACATGGAGACCCTATAAGATGCAACCTCAATGGATGAAAAATTGAAACTATGTGATATGAAGGAAGCTCATCTATCTGTAATAGTAGTGGATTGCTACATGAAATAACACCTTATGGCCTCTACTATGATGCATATGACTAAGAAATAGATCAAGATGTAACTATAACCTATGATGGGGCCTCATTTAATTTCAATCATAGTGGGTTACTATGTGAAATAGGTCCATAAATACTTGGTTGTAATGGATATCTATCTAGAGAATTACTATATGATGTGGGTTCATCTAATTTTAACCATAGTGGGTTGGTATGTGAGATAAGTCCCTAAAAACTTTACTACAATGCCTATGACTATGTTAGACATGTTTATGAAACAATACTATGTACTCCATGGAATACCCTTATATATGTAGGCTTCTCTCACTATATTGGTATACAAACCCTATGAGTAGGTGGGATAGGAGATCTCCTTGAGGCTCTATCCTAAAAATTGCATTACTCTCACAATGAGTAATCAATTATTCCTATGAAGGAATGTCCTAGTATGACTCAGTCATGGAGGAATGAGTCTATGGATCCATGATGGAGGAGATCTTGGTGCCCTAGTGTAAATGCTATGAAGTTGTTATCAACACATCTATTAATATAATCCCTTAGTCCATAACAATCATTGACTCTGTGTCCATGGATATGATGATAACTACAAAAGGGCTGATGTGGCTGCATATGTAGGAGATGTGGATCTTGATGATTAGTAGAAGTGAATGTGAATAACCTCTTATCTAGTAGTGTTGATAATAATATGGGCTATCCTGATCTGAATTGAATTGTAGTGATGCCCTATTGCTATTCTCTATAGTGCATATTGTAGGTGGTGCTCTATAAATTGGCTCTTTATTATTAATTTATTGCTTTTTTGGTTGTGGTATCCTATCTTATTTAGGAAATAGTGGATGTTGAGTTATAGGATCTATACATAGAGGTAATGTTGTGAAATCTAGAGTAAGTCGATTATCTAAATTTGACTCAATCAATCCCATTTTCTTCTTCAAGGCTAAAACTGTATAACATAAGTACCAAAAAGAGGACTTTGTCTAATATAATATATTCTCTATGAGGGGTTGGAAAATATCCTTAATAAAGATATGTTAAACCTCTAAATCTATTGGTTTATAGATCAAGTGTAACATGTGAGTCTTGAGTCATAAGATATAATCACTAATTGTCTCTGAAGAATTCCAATGCAATGCTAAAAGTTTCTCATATGTAAAATAAGGGCCCATGTTTTCTATGTAATATTTGAGAAATGCCTTCACTAATTCATCATATGTATGCAAGGAACCGACATGGAGCAAATGAAAGAGCCAATTTTGTGCATTACCCACTAATGTCTACTGGAATAACATAAGTAGAATCAAAGGACTCACATGAGATGGAAAAGCTTTCCAAAGGGCTTGAAGCTGTATAAATGGATTTATAGTTCCATAAAATTGAGGTAATGATAGTATCTCTAAATTATTACGTAATGAAGTTTTGACAAATTTATTTAGAAGAGGGTTACCATACAAGTCATTGGCATCCATCTAAGATTTATAAGCCTTGTTTCCAAAGTAAGGAGATGTACTTGGTGTTTTAATTCACCAAATTCATGCATTAAATAAATAATCTCTTGGGATGGTATATTAGCATCTCGGAGTGGTTCATTTAAATGTTGAATTTGATCATTTATTTTAGCCATGGGAATGTTACATTTATAAATTGGATAATAGAAAGGGGATGTGCTCCCTTGAACCTTTGGAGGAATGGTAACTTCAACCTTACTAGAGGGATGTGGGCTACCATTCTCTTTTGGTGGAGAGTGATAAATATGTGCTTCTATAGTAGGGGGTCGCTTGGGAGATTCATTGGTATCTTTAGTATTTAGTGAATCACATTCTAATTTAATATAAGATGTGATTTTATCATTGATATGTGCATCATTTGAAATAGAATCATGCATAAAAGGAGAAGCAAATTTTTTCAATGCATTATGTTTGAGAGGAGTGAGATAATATTTTGAAGTAGGAGACATATTTTCTTCTTCACTATATGCATAATAGTCATCATTATTCCATGCATTATCAAAATCAAAATTTTGTTCATTTGAAAGAGGAGAAGTAGAAGTATAACTTTCATATTCACTCTCATTATCATACTCATTTGCCTGTTCACTATCATAATCATTATCACTTTCATTTTCACTAGGGAGAGGGGTAAGAGAAGATATTAATTAGTTTCTAATATGTAGTAAATTTTCATGTATAATTGGAATATTATATGCATCTGTGGTATCCTTGAATGGAGTGCATGCATTATTTTTATTTACAATATGAGAAGTAAGATTAAGAGAGTTATCATTTAGACATTATTTTGTCATTGTTTGAGATGACAAAGTAGAGTTAAGAGTATGAGATTGATCGTTTGAATTATACATTAGAAATTTTATTCTATTGCGTTTATATTGTTGTAATTTGAACATAGAAGTAGAAAAATAGAGGGAGAAACTAGGTTCAAATGTAAGCAAATTATCACCAATTAGATGTTTACTTGGAATAGTGTGATTAATTTGTATATTTGATGTATTGTGCATAGGAGAATGAGGTGAAAAATAACTTTTCCATTTATCAAAATTATTTTATTTGTAAGAGGGAAGAAAAGAGATAGGTTTGAGAGAAGAAGATGCATCTCATTTTTCTTCACTATCACTTTCATATGCATCATCATATTCCTCATTACAACAATAACAATTATCTTAATTGTAAATCAATTCATTTTCCTCATTTTTAGCTAATGTAAAATTTTTCAAATTTGTCCATTCATTGTCATAATTATGAGAAAAATTTAGAAATTTATCTATAGGATGACAGGGAAGAAGTGCCTTAGTGACAATTTTATTGATTTCATCAAAGAGAGTAATTAAAAGTAATATTAAGAAAATATATTCAATAATGACTACTAACGTAGGGATTTTTAAAATATTTTTGAAACTACAAACAATTTGAAAAAAATCCAAATTTTTTATCTAAAAATTGTAATGGAGGAAGGCTTAGGGTTTGAGGACCTAGTTTGTAAATCTAGGGTTTTGGGTTGGAGTTTTAGAATTTTTAAATTATTGAAATAATTTAAATGAAACAAATGTACAAAAAATTATACAAAAATCATAATTTTGAAATTGAATTTTTTCACAAAAATGTGGTGAAAATCCCTAGTGGTACCTAGGGTTTGAGATTTGTTCGAAGTAAGTTGGGTTCACCAAATGATTTAATCCTTTTTTGGAATAATGGGGTTTTATTCCTATTTTATTTAAGGGTATGGATTAATAAATTTGTATAAAAATATAACAATAAATACAATCTTTATTTGTATTTTTCACCTTTCTAAAAATAACAATGAATAATAAAAAATACAACTTATATTGAAAAAAGACTGAGACAATTGATACAAAGGTTGAAAATGGCTATTTAAGACTAAGAAGGTGTTGTAAACATAAATATAGATTTGGTTCTACAAAAATATATGAGTGTTAAAAAATGGACACTTTGGTGTCTGATGCTTTAGTCCAATTTTGATGTTGTTGTGTATTTCAATTTTTGGTTCTGAATTCTAGTGCAGTCTAAGTTTGGGGCACTATAGGTGTCTTTGTTTCATTGAAATCACCTTTCTATGCCTTTATATGACCTATTTTATTATCAAACCCTAAGTCTATCTATGCACATCAAACAATAAACATATAAAAATCCAAAAGGGAAAAAATTGGGTTACATGAAGTATGATCACATGATCTAGAACCCCTATTTTCCTTATTGCTACCTACGTTAACCCTCAAGCTACAGTCTCAGAGAAAATTTAGTTCTCCCTTATTAAACATGCATAATCAAGATATATAGTAGATGAAAGAATGAAGTTTCACTTAGACCCTTCTTTTATCAAGCATGGAAATATATGTGTGATGCAAAATTCTAAGCTATACTATTGACTAATTTTAATTATTTAGTATGCCAAATTAATAAGCACTATATATAAAATGCCTTGTGATGTCCTTTATATAGGATACTCTTTATTTTGAATTTAGGAGTTTTATTCAAACTAGATGATGTTAAAAAAATAAATAAAAATTAAGGGAGGGGATAAGAAGGGTTTAGGACCCGTTAATCAAGAAAAAAAAACCATAGAATAATAGTGATACGAGCACATGAGTGCAAGGTGTTATAGTCCAAAAAAATTATGTTATTTGGGAATAACATAGGCCAAGTCTTAGGCTATCTGGGGTTATAGATCAATTTACTGAGATAATGAAAAGGTGATAAAAATAAGAAACAAGACCAAAACAAGCTAAATAAAGATATGGCTAGTGTGAACAAAGCTCGTATTCTCAAGTCAGAGTCTCTTGTAAAAAGGACTTTGAAAAGAAATGATATGTGTTGTTGCTTAACCAATTTAGTGTGTATATAATGTTTATGGTGATAAAAACCCTGGATTTTCCAAGCCAAGAATAAAATGAGCTAGATGATAGTATTAATGAGGTTCAAACATTCCATCAATTCCAAAGGAGTGACTATGCCTCAGGAATATGTAAAAATAGCATCCCCTTACTAACATGACCCCCTTAATAATGGTACAACCTAGTAGATTAAAATGCTAGGAATAGTCTTCCACCTCCAAGACCTCAAGAAGCTAAGGTACCCATGAAAATCCCACTGATATAAAGTAGACAAGGCTATAAAATAGTGGAATGTATGAAAATATCAAGGCCAATATTACCCTTCATGAGGTTACTCAAATAATATATCAATGACAACTTTTGAAATCTTTAACTCAAAATTTGACCCCATAGGCCCATCCAAAATCAAGAGTAACACACACCAATGTGATCATTTATAAAAAATAATATGCAGGTTCTGCCTTTCCTCTTAAACATCTAGTTGTTTATAAGTAATATACATAACTGCTTAGTAGATTCAAGAGCCTTAGCCAATATGTTTCTAGAAGGTATATGTGAGAAGCTCGTGTTGGTTCCCATAAATTCAAACAAGGTAGTAGTCTAGCTACAGAAGTTAGAAGTAAAATTTATCATTTGAATGCTTAATTTATGCATCTAATTGTACTTTAAGCCTAAGATTCAACACTTCATAGACATTCAAGTAATGGAGATCCCTAAACCCTAAGTCATGATACTCATTAGGGATTGCTCCATATCCCTAAATGGGTACATGTCCATATATTTATCCCATTTTTGGTTGTTATGGAGAGGAGTAGATAATAAAATATGGGTAGATATATAACCATGCATGAAACAGATGATAATTAAGTACAACACCATTAATGAGAGGATGAATGTAGTTTCTTCAGACACATGCATATACACATTAAACAAAAATCCACCCAAAGATCAAGCTAGTCATGGCCCAGACCTGCTTCACCTATGGTCTCTTTATATAAATGGAATTTATTCCAAACATAGTGTTAGCGATCATGCTATTATTATATATCCCCTAGGGATAAAATTTAGCATCATATAGGTTATTGAAAATAGAATCACTAAGAAGGGGTGTAAATATGTGTCCTTATAAAAATTTCTTTATATTACACATTAACTTGTATGAACCATCAAAGTAACAAAGTGATCTAACAATACATGAAGATCCATTCATATGATCATAAAATAAGAGAAAACACACACACATACACACACACACATGCACACATAAATGTATATATATATATATATATATATATATATATATATATATATATATATATATATATATATATATATATATATATATATATATATATATATATATATATATATAAAGGGAAACCCTAAAGAGGAAGAAAACCCCCTATGACCTCTAAAAAGGACTAACATCCTATAAATATTTTAAAAATATTAAAACTATTGAGCACTAACTTAACTTGGAGCACCAACCCCAATTAGGTCAAGCACACACTTGACCAAGGTCTAGCAATCATCTACATGCAAGGAAGCACCGACTCCCTTAGTGACTCAACACCAACTCAGCCACTTCTTATCCAAGCACCCACTCATCCATGTAGATATCTACCTTCCATATTAATTCTTTTTTCTATCTCAATAGATGTTCTTGTTTACTCTTTACTCTTTTATATTTTTTGCTCTCTTGTCCTCTATTTGCTTTCTTTTCCTCTATCTATTATGTTGTCCTATATCTTCCATCTTTCTCTCTATCTTCCATATTTATCTCTATATAATATCTCACATATCTAGACCTTCAATATCATGATCTAAATATAATCATTTCGTTGGCATACTCATCTCTCATTTTTTTAGTACCCTCAACACATAGAGGTCCTAAATATCTTCTCTTATAATCTTCTCCTTAAATTGCATCATCACATGGTATTACTAGACATATGGCACTATGGCCATTAATTCATACTCACAAACTCATGATCACATGGTATTGGAAGACATATGGAACTATGGGCATTCTTCCCTTTTTAATGAACAATTTTGACCTTGTATATATACTAGTGAATTGAGAAATTTACCTTTTGGGTGGCCAAAAATCATATACCTCAAGGTCATACATAAACATAGCTTATATAATTTATTAACATGTTATTATATCTCACAAAAATCCATGTTTAGGTCATAAAAAATATTTTGTAGTCTTTTATCTTCATTAGGACTTCATATAGACGTAATTCAACTAGGTGTGTCCACAATAAGAGATATTATTCCAAATGAATAATCTAGTCCTCCATTATAGAGAAAATATCAATCATGAAATATTCATATGGCATCTCACATGTTATTTTTTCATCAATATACCTCTTTCATGTCCACAAACCTCATCATGACATCCTCTTTGCATCATTATATCAACTAGGTCTATGCTTACATGCTTCACTATGACAAACCTCTATCATAAATTATCTTCTTCATGACATGAAAATTGAGACTATACAACATGTTAATTTTCCATTTATTATATTATTATCATATTTATGCACATATATCACTCAAATATTCATGGCAATACCCTAATAAACAACTCTATAATCTTCTTTTATGCTTACTAGTTTTTCATGATTTTACTATGTTTTGCATACTTATATCTTTATGATAGTATATCCTTCATGTATTACACACTAAGACATTATAAATACATTAATATTGAATTAATTTCATTTATTTAACTCTCCATTTACATTTAACATCCATATTTCATATTAAGTACCAAATGACAACTCTATGAGTCATCTTCACACTTACTGGCAATACCCTATCAAGTCTTATCAGACCTCTGAGCAAGAATATTTTGATAATTCATATAATTAAAATATTTTTTAAATGACCTTATACAATATCCACATTCATAACATGAGTCTAGGATAATATATATATTATCATAGATCAATTCATTCTTCATGTTAGTGAGCAAACAACCAAATCTATTGCCAATCCACATACTCACCAGTTTCTTATGGTCATATCATGTTTTGCATTTTTAGAACTTTTTTTATGATTTTATCAAACCTATAATATCTCTCCATGGAATCTTAACCATATTATTTTTATATTTCAACATAATTTATATGTCAATCGATATTTAAAAATACATCTTCAGGATCATATTGGTCTTGTAGACTAATCCATATTTTACTTTGACAATCAAGACACACTAAGCATAATGATTAAATCATACCATGCCTTTAATTCATGGTATTCACTATATAACACTATGGAAATGAATCGCATAATGTTCACAAAATGTTTAAAGACATATAACATTATTTTACTTCATGAAGGACTCTCCTAGGGTTTACTGGTATATGAAGACAAGAAACCCTCATAGGTATATCTAACCTTTGTCTTGCATGTTATTATTAATACCCCATGTAATAACCATGTAGAATACATATTCATGAACTAAATGACCTTAGGGACACCTTTATAATTCTTGACCAATTTATATTGAAGTGAAGAGTCATTCAAAAAAAAACTATTTAATTAAACTTGTTAGCCAGTGTCAAAGATCTTCATGACACTGTTAGCTGTTATGATGTTTTTATTGCATAAAATATAGTTATATATCTGGATCAATGCATGGAAAATATCTAAAAGTAACCAAAAACATCATATAACATTCAAAACATCATTTCCAATACTTTAGACTAGTTCTAATCACCTTTCTCTCTATGCAGGTCTCTACAAATTTTCATAATCTGCAACATTTGATTTTGACACACATTTATTATAATTGTACAAATAATAAATAACTATTTCCACTTGGAGGATTTTATTCATGTTGTCTGGTTCATCTTTTATTTATACACCATTCTATTTTTATTAATATCATGGCTTCTATTCAATTGACTATGCTTTAGGGTTCCTTAGAAGATTGGTTCAAATTCGAATTTAACGATCATATTTTTGAATTACAACAATGGTTTCCCATGTGTTAAACTAGATGGTCTCTTACATGTCTCTTGTCTACAGACCTAATTTGAATGCATATATATTGGGCTATAAGATTACTCATGAAACCAAAATTTCAAGACAACTTCTTGGGATATCAGACATTATGTCCATCTAACCCTTTGACCAAGTTTGAATTTTTAGGTGCATTTAATAAAATCACAAGATTTTTAGTCTAGGAGGATCTACATGACATTCAATGATAGTCTAGTTTATCTAATCTTATGATATGAATTTTGCTTTCTCTAAATGGAAATTAGGATATGTATAACCTCACCAAAGCATATATGAGACCCTCAAAACATCCTCTTGAACATGAATGACCTGCACCAATCATATGTGCCTCCAAAACATTATGTACCTCTGATACCAATGATAAATTTTTTTATCAATTAAAATACTAAATAAAATCCACCTTTGTCATTGATGGCAAACCATTCTCAGAATATTCTTTCAATAAGTCTTTGCCCCCACAAACTAAAATTTTCCCCTGTTCTAATTTTTATCCCCCTTTGACATCAATTTCAAAGGGTATTCCACAAATTTCCATGTAATTCTTTCACCTAAACTCAATAAAATCATAATGAAATGCTGACCAAACCTCACCTTAGGCTAGAATGCTTGAGTTGATTCTCAAGAAACCATGCTTCTTATGTCATCTACATCTTTACTAAATGTCATATAGAGCTCCATCTCAACTTTTGATTGTTATTATTATCCTTAGATATCTAAAATCAACCTCAAATATTCCTTCATACTAACTTCAACTCTCACATATCTACCATGATCCTTTAAATTACTGCGATAACAAGTTCCCCCGATATGAATACTTTATTTTTGAGATACATAATGAATAATAATCTCTTCTAACCCCCTTCATGATTTATTTCACCTTAAAAATTTATTCACACCATATTTAATCCTATCATACTCTTATCTCCATAATAAATTCTTATCTCCAACCAATTCTTGAAACCCTTCTTTAGTACTCAGTCCTATTAGGCTTGTGTACCCTAAAAGTCTATCTTACAAAAATGAAGATTAAACACACTTAAGATACTAAAATATACAAATTAAACTTGTAAATAGGTTCACCATGAGCTTATGGTCATCATAAAATTCTTGGAACATTTTCACTAAGGGATAAAGGATCAAGAGCATCTATGCAACTCACTCACTCATAATTGACATTTGACCTAAAAAAACTAGTCATGGTGAATTAGACCTCCAACACCTATCTAGATACTTTTAATGAATCTTAATTATTATAAATGGTCCTATTAGATATATGAAACATCCTTAGATTTAAAATTAATATGGACTAATGGAAAATATTTGTCTTGTAGACCAATTTCTTGACCTTATATCTCACATTCTTGTTTGAACTAGACATGCCATTTTGTAAGCAACATTTTCCCCATATATACCAACCTTAAAGATTATCCAAAGAATTATAATGAAATAAAAGTCATAAATTACTTATTCATGCACTTTATTGCATCATATTAGCATGTAAAAGACCTTAAACCCATCTCTACATCTCTATCTAGGTTTTGCATTATTCACACCATCCTTACTACCAGCTACTGACTCACTTAAATGACCAAATCAGTTGAAATAAGGAATTTAAAACATCTATAAACCATAATAGTCATCAAATTAAAGTCTTATTCATCCATTCATTTTCATACTTTGACTAATGCAGATTTTGAGAACTACAACTTCTTGAGAAATAAGCATGTATCTATTCATTTCCTCACTCATCTGACTAACCACCACCATATTGAGGTAACTGGGAGATTTTAACACATTCTATAATGGATTAACATGTAAATTTAATCCATCGTAATCTATTTTTAGCAATATATTAAGCATCATGTCTTCATTATAGTTTTAGAGAGGATTAACATTATTTTTGGTGTTAACAATTGTTTATAAAGGAATTTCGTTCATTATAGCTTAGAATCCCATTAATAGGTCACACATGATAATAAATAATTGAAAGTCCTTATTGGGTTAGGAAACCTTCATTCTATGAGCTTGAGAAGTCCTAAATTAACTTTTCATGCATATTTATCCAAACTATGACTTCAAACTATATAAGCATATATAAAACACCTTACCTCACCACTGTCCATGCTCACATGTGCATACTTACCTTGAAAACATATCCTCATACCTCATTAGGTCATGAAGGGTCTAAGAGAGGTCTAAGTGCATACATAAACTAAATTCCATACCCTTAACTACTCATGTTGAAACTCTTATGAGTGATTATACACCTCACTCATATAATCAAACAATTTCATACAATCCCTCGCATTCCTATATGCATTCATCTTGCCATGCCATAATGCATATACATCTTCATGTCACGACTAGGCTTCTTAGGTGCTTGAGCGCAAAGATGCTTGACATCAAGGAACCATTTTCTAAAAAATTATCAACAATTACCTTATCACTACTATACTCATAACACACTACAACACTCTCTTTATAATTATAACATTTTATTCTAAGCATCTTGACACATCACACTTCCAATTGACCCTAATCATCTTAACATTAGCCACAAGATGAACCATTGACACCATTATGTTTATAATTTCTCTACCTATAGATGACTAGTAAATACATATTTACAATTATCTTACTATCCTTCTCATATCTACCTTAATATTTCATACCATATGGTTATATAATCTACCCCTAATGTTCCAGATGAAGGATCTCCATCTTTCTATATCATGATCTATGACTTTTTTTACATAACAACCCTACAACACACCTCCATGATGATTTTATTGAGTGATGAATTCCTCTATGAAGTATAATAGAGACATATCACCTCAGATAACTCTAGAATAATGTGAAATTAGTTAATTCCTATATTTCCACTCTTTTCTCAACCAACTTGCATCATGAGGCTAATAGTCTTTCTTTAAGATCCTTTTGGTCATGATTGTAACCTATGGATTGATTTCTACATCATCCTTATTTTTATCTATCTAAGCTAATACAAAACACTCTTGGAATTCTACCTTGGTAATTAGCTCACCTTAATCCACAAGGTGATCATGAATAGTTCTCACCTTATTTGGTTTCCATACCATGATTTGTCTCTTAGGATCTTCGAACATTTTGTTATGAATTAAGGACTTATTCAATCTGATCTTAAAAAATCTTGTAATATGATAAACAAATCGATACTTATAGAAAATAAACTTACTCTTGTTAGACATACCTCTTGATTGATATGGTCTATGATCTCTTCTTGGCCAATTGCTTCCTTTACCATAGTTCCATGGAAACTCATTCTTGGGTGGCATCCTTCTATAGTCCTTTACCTTTATGACCAAATTGATAACAAGAAAAATAACGACCATGTGAGAAATTGGAATACCTTATGGTGTTAATGTGTTTGATTGGTCTTCTCATATTGCTATTTATGTTAGCATTCTTATTGACTTGATCTATCTTCTCATGACCTTTCTCAAACATGTTAATCTTGGCTATGAGTTGCTCATGCTCAACCTTCAAGAAACCTAGCTCAAACTTTAATTGATCACTCTCAACTTATTTTGATCTTAAACTTATATTTATAACCTCTAACCTATTCTTGAGATCCTTGATGGTATTTTCATCCCTTTTGGATTCTTTATTATCCATGTCAATATTTAGAATACATATATTATATTCAAGATAATTAACAATATATCTCAACTCTTGACTCTCTTTCCTTAATTGCTTTCCCATCTTGTGATTTTAGGATCACCTTTCAACTATTAGGCTTTCTTCAAAACACCTTTATCTGATACCAATTATTGGGAAGACAATCAATCAAAGGGGGGGGGGGGGTTGAATTAGTTTCCTTATATAACATTATTTCTATTAAAAATTAACTTATATGAACCATGAAAGCAACAAAGTGATCTAACAATGCATGAAGAGCCATTCATAGGAGCATGAAATAAGAGAACACATATATGAGTGGGAAACCCTTAGGTGGAATAAAACCTAATAAAATATATTAAAATGGACTATAGTCTTATAAATGTTTACAAAATATCAAAAACCTTTTAGTACAAATTGAACTTGGAGAACTAACCCTAATTAAGTAAAACAACCACTTGGCTAGGCTTTAACAAGCATCTACTTTCAAGGAAGCACCAACTCCTTTAGTAACTCAACACCAACTCAACCACTTCTTGACCAAACACCCACTTAGTCAAGTAGACATCTGAATTCCATATTCATTCTTATTAATATCTCAATATATGATGGTCTTCTTTATTCTTTTCTATGTTTTTCTCTCTTGTCTTCTATCTAATCTCTTACCCTCTATCTATTAACTTGGCCTCTATCTACCATCTTGCTTTTTATCTTCCATCTTTATCTCTATTTGACATCTTACTCTCTATCTTATCTATCACATATCTACACCTTAAATCTCATGATCTCAAGATACTCATTCCATTGGCATATTCATGTCTCATTTTCTTAGTACCCTCAACATATGGAGGTCTTGACTATATGCTCTTACAATCTACTTCTTTAATTACGTGATCACATGGTATTAGTAGACATATAGAACTATGTCCTTTCCTTCATCCTCAAACACTTAGATATAATCTTCTTATCTAAATAATCAATTCATAATATTATTTGAATACCTCTATTCCTTACACTATTCAAATAAATCTTGTTCAACTCAACATTATTCCCTTTTTAATGAATAATTTTGACCTTGTATATATACTAGTGAATTGAGAAATTTACCCTTTGGTTAGACAAAAATCATATACCTCAAGGTCAACCATAAATATATATTTTATACTCTATTTACATGTTATTCTATCTCAAAAAAATCCATGGTTAGGTCATCCAAAACCTTTTGTAGTCATCTATCTTCATTAGGACTCCATAGAGACTTAATTCCACTAAGTATGTCTGTGATCAGATATATTATTCAAATGGAATAATCTAGTCCTCCATGATATATAAAATATCATTAATTACATGTAAACATGGTATCTCATAGGTTCTTATTTCATCAATCTACCTCCTTCATGTCCACAAACCTCATCATGACATCCTATTATAGGAGCATTAAACAAAGAAGACATCAATTTTGATTTATTATTAGTAGAGTTCAAAACTGGTCAAATTTTTAATGTTAACGTGAGTGAGGGAACTTTTAAGGTTAATTTATTCCTTTCAAGTCATTTTGAGTCATAGGGGTGTGTTATATAGGTTCTAGGAGTTCTCCATACAAAACTAATAATTTGAAAATTCAAATATTATCTCTAAGTCAATAGTGACCAAAGCATGGTAAAAGGTTATTAAGTAAGTGAATGTTGATGTAAAAGGGAAAATAAGCCTTGTAAAATGTGTTTTAATTTATATATGTGTAATTCATAAGGTTATAAATCATGTATTAGTAATGTGACCATAAAACCTCACGTTGAGGTTGTAATGTAAGAAAATTTTGTCTTGAAACTACCTTAACCCAAGTTAAAGTTGGTTTAAGAAGGAAAGATGTATGCAATTATTATATAAGAGGATGGATTAGGGGCGGAGAGAGAGTGAGGTATCCAATAATAAGGAGAAGGATTAGTGGGTGAGAGAACATATAAAAGCCTCTCAAGGAAGATGATCAAGTCATTTCTTGGACTATATAATGTAATCAAGAATGATAAAGTGAATAAAAATGGAATGATTCTATGTGTTTATATCCTTAAACATTATTTGAATCTTATGGATAAAAGAATTCTTTGAAATTATCTTGAGGCCCTATTTATTTTAACACTTGTGTGAAGTCACAGGTTAATGTTTGGCTTTAAGTGATAATCAGGAAAGGACTAAGTTACAGTCAAAGAAAGAATATTTGAGTATTTAATTTATATTGTGAAACAAACATTAGATTTTTGTTGTACTCCTTTCATATATTTGGGATAATAAAAAAATTATGATGAAGGATAATTTTTTTAAGGTTTTAGTAACCTAGGTGAATGGACAACTCTAACTTATACCCTCTTATACCTATATCAATCAAGACAAGAAGGTGAGTCGATGTGATTTCTTGAATAAAGAATGTGGCTTGTTTTTTAGGAAGAGCCTATATATATATGAGTATCTTTCATGGAATGATAGCACACTTGGTTTAAATGCAAATAAGTGATTATTCTCTAATTACATAGTTATTTTGAAGAGAATCCCCTACTGCATGGGAAGAACCTTATTGTACACAACCTTATATCAAATTAAAATGTTTAATTATTGAGAAAGCTAAATGTACTTTGGTTTAATCAAGATTGAACATATATAAAATAAGAATAATTGTATGTGTGTGTGTGTGTGTGTGTCTATATATATATATATATATATATATATATATATATATATATATATATATATATATATATATATATATATATATATATATATATATATATATATATATATATATATAACCTTTTAAATTTAGTAACCTATTTGGGATATGGATTGTTAATTAAACTCTTGACATAGTCCACTAAAGACTACATAAGAAATCTGATTTACATTAGTTTAAAACCTTGATGAGACTAAATAAGATCCCTAAGGTAATAAATGAGGTGAATTTTAGTAATATACAACTCTAAATGGTCTTAGACAAGTTTGAATCATTGTCAAAACAATGTTATAGAAATTTGACCTAACCAACTCCAATAGTGAACTAAAGGTGTGCAGTACTATGAAATTTTGTTGATTGAAGCATGGAATGGATGAAATAAAGATTATAAACTATTTAATAAGGTGAATGACATTGAAATAGACATAAGAATAGGTTTTTGTCCATTTGAAATGTCTTAACCTTAAATAAAGTGAATTTTTATACCTCTTGGGCTTGTTACAATCTAAGAAACCCTAGTTTAGGATTAATAGATACAAAGTTGTATAGAATGAGTTTGCATAAGTAATATTCAATGAAATATAGTATTTATTGAGGTTTTCATGTATTCTAAGAAATTATGGTTGTTCCAGATCTGTTTGGTCCTCATATCTATGGATATGAGCAACTATGTTGAAATAGGGATTAAAAAGGCCTAAAAGGGCTAATTAGAGAGAAGGAGCCAAAAAAGTGTGAAGGTAAGGGATTTTGACCATGAAATTTAATGAAGATATAGAATAGGATAGAGGGTGTTGGTAAATGTCTTCACATTCTCAGGAATATAAATTAGTTAAAAAAGGGCTACATTTCTAGTGGGAACATTGTCACCTTGAGGTATGGAATTGAGTGATGAATTATGATTGAGTGATTAAGGGAGGTTAAAAAAAGTGTGATATGATCATGTAATACCATCTATGTTATAATACTAGGTCCTTTAAGCCTACATTAATATTTGGTACTGGAGACCTAAGAAGAAGTCCTAGTGGGAAGATAGTGGATGAGATAAAGAAAGGTAATGAAAAGAGATGAGTGAGATAGAGTCATAAGATGACAAGAGAAGTGAATTATTGGTAATTATAGTTAAAATTAACTTTATAGGTAATTTTTGAATAGGTAAAATAAGATAACATTACCAAACCTAAACAAGACCAAAGATTATTAGTGTGTTAAGAGGTTTATGAATAAGGTGAAGCATTGAATGAGATCTTTACCAAGTCCAAAGCCAAGAGTGGATGTTTTAGAGGATTTTCACATATACCTCTACATCATTTGGTATCATATCAAGGTAATATTGGTTAGATTTTTGTTTTGATTTATTTGAAACATTTCTATTTGATATTGACAAAGTATGTTACAAGGAATGCTTGTATGACACATTGTAGTGTATTATGGGAGGAGTATGATCTATTGAGATCAGAATAGGTGAATATCATTTTGATAAAGATAAGAGTACTAAGCCCCAAAATATAATGAAGAGGACTAGAAGCTAATTAGAATTTGGGATCAAGAAGAGACAAGGGTAAAGACTCCAAGAGAGAGTCAAGAAGGATAAGGAGAGGTCCTAGATAAAGGATTAAAGGAAGAGAGAAAGAAGATCCAAGAGTGATCTAAGAGGAAAGTAGGCATCTTTCAAGTGATTGGTATAGATAGGAATATAAATAAAAGAAGAATAGAGTGGATGGATGTTGAGAGAGAAGTAGAAGATATGCAAAGAGAGTTGGGGTAGAGTATTGATAAGGTATAGCTCATAGTGAAGCTCATGAAAGTATAAGGAAGACATTGATTTGGCTATAGTGTAAAGAGGAAGGTGAAGTGGCCACTAGAGTCACTTGTGAAAGAGAGAAGGAAAAATACTAGTATCTTTAAGGAAAATAATAAAATAAAATTTACATCCCAAAGAGGCATCATGGATGAGATGTTACTAAGTGAACATTAGGACAAAGAGATAGAGAAATAAATTCTCATGGAAGAGAACATGAAGGATAAGTAAGTGACAAGAGGATCACTTGAGAGAGAAGATAAGAATAAAATGAGGATAGTGTCTATGTAAGATACATTCATTGAAACTATATGTTCTCTTTTTTTATATGCCAATGTTGGTTTTAAGCTTTTATATGTAGGTATGAAGACAAGTTTGGTGATGTCCAAGCCTAAGGCCTTAAAGTTAGTAAAAGATGACCCTATAACATCACCCATAAAGTGTGAAGAGGATGAAAAATAAAGATATCATATTATATAAGATAAAATGATGAGGGCTAAAAGCATTCAACATATGGAAGATGAAGTATAATAAAAATACTATTATGCCTTGTCAAGTGTAGCAGTGAAAATAAGAGATGGTTCCCTAAGAATCCATAAACATAAACCATGCAGGAAACAAGGAATAAATGAACTTAAAGAAATCATCTTTAGAGGTAAATGATTGTTTGAGCATTTTTTTCATCATATATATGAAGAAAAGGATAATATGTAGATTGGGAGAAATCATGACAAAGGACATCCCTCAAGGAGAGAACAAGGGCATGGATATGTTTGGCCTAAATGGCTCAAGAAAAATATGTGGTTAGAAGGAATATTTTAACCCCAAGTATGAGTTCAATAAAGGAAATAACACAGGTGGAAAATAAGAACAAATGTGGAAGCAAGGAAAAAAGAGAAAAGAACACCAAGTTGGCATGAAAACATACCAAGGTATGAAGGATGAAGGAGATGAAAGAAGAATCAAATTTAAATCTAGGAGAATACAAGGAAAAAAATGGGTGTAAAAGAGCATGAAAAGAGAATAATAGGATCATATTGTATTTATATCCTAAGGAAGCATACAAATTGAGGAAGAATGCAATCCTACCAAGCAAATAAGAGACATGGTGCAAGCAAACCAATCCAAAAAATGAGAGTACATTTTTTAAGAAATAATATGAGTAAAAAGAAGATAAGTGTTTTCAATATTTGCTTTCAAATTTTATTTATGATGATGTGTATGACTTTGATTCCATTAATGTATACATTTTATATATGGAAACAATTGGATTGATGAATGAGTTTGTAGAAAGGCAAGGTGAGGATGAAGCACCTCAAGTATAAACACGAAGAGACTAGTTTGACTCTCATGATTGATGGATTATTTTATAAGTGGTGAGTCAAAGTACACAATAAAAGCAAGAACAAAGTCAAGAACTAATAATTTGAAAATTCAAATATTGTCACTAAGTCAAGAGTGACCAAAGCATGGTAAAAGGTGGTTAAGTGAGATAATGTTGGTGTAAAAGGGCCAAGAATCTTTGTTAAAGGTTATTTAATTCATATATTTCTAATTCATAAGGTTAAAAGTCATATTTTAGTAATGTGACCACAAAAGCTCATGTGTGAAGTTGTAATGTAAGAAGATTTTGTCTTGTAACTACTTTAACCAACATTGGATTAGGTGTAATAAAGAATGCTAAGGTGAAAAAAATTGAATGATTATGCTTGTTTATATCCTTTAATAGTATTTTAATATTATGGATAAAATAGTATCTTTTAAAGGCTCTTGAGGCCCTATTTATGTTAACACTTGTGTGAAGTTGTAGGTTAATGTTTGGCTATAAGTGACAATCAGGAATGGACTGAGTTATAGTCAAGGAGACAATATTTGAGTAACTAATTTTGATTATGGATCAAATATTAGGTTTGTGTTCTACTCATTGCATATATTAGGGATCATATAGACCCTCTAGTGAAGGAGGCATGTTTCAAAGTGTTAGTAACTCGGGTAAATCCACAACTCTACCTTATACCATGTTATACATGTATCAATCAAGATAGGAAGGTGAGTCAATGTGATTTCTTGAATAAATAATGTGTCTTCTTGCTTAGGAAGATCTTATAGATATGATTATCTCTAATGGAATGCTATAAAACTTGGTTTGAATGAAAATAATTAATATTTATCTAGTTACATAATCAATTAGAGAATCCCGTATTGCATGGGTAGAACCCTATTATACACAATCTTGTATCAATTTATAATGTTGAATAATAAATAAAGGTGAATGTAATTTGGTTTAATCAGGTTTGAACATATATGTAAAAGGAATAAGTATATATAGATACCGTTTTTAAGTTATTAACCTCTTTGGGATATGGATTATTAATTAAACACTTGACATAGTCCATTAAAGACTGCATAATAAATATGAGTTGCATTAGTTGAAAAATGTGATGAGATTGAGTAAATGATCCAAGGTAATGAAGGAGGTGGGGTTTAGTAAAAAAATCCTTTGGAAGGTCTTAAACAAATTTGAAGCATTGTCAAAATAAATTTATAGCAATTTGACCCTAGAAACCCCACACAATCAACTAATGGTATGTAATACTCTATACTTATGTTTCTTTAATCATGAAATGAATGGAGTAAATATTATAACCTATTGAATAAGGTTCATGAAATTAAAACAGATGTAAGAATGGGTTTTTATCCCTTTGAAACATCCTAACCTTAAAGAAATTGAACTTTTACACTTCTTGGGATTGTCATAGTCAAGGAAACCTTAGTTTAGGGTTAGAAGCTGCAAATTTGTATAAATTAAGTTTGAAAAAATTAAATTTGGTATTTAGTGAGGTTTCCATGTATTTTAAGAGATTATTTCTGCTTTAGATCTGTACAACCCTCATATGTATGAATATGAGCAACTGTTTTGAAATAGGGGTCAATTAGGCCTAAAAGATCTAATTGGAGAGAAGGAGATAGAAACATATGAAGGCAAGGGAGTTTTATCCTAAAATTTCATGGATACCTAGAAGAGGATAAAGGGTTTTGATAAATTTCCTTATAATCTCATGATTTAAAGGTACATGTCTATACATTACAAGCTAGTAAAAAAATAGGCTATAGGCCTAGTGGGAACATTATGACCTTAAGGTATGGAATTGAGTGATGAATTTTGATTGAGGTATTTAAGGAGGTTATAACATGTCTAATATGATCATGTAATATCATCTATGTCAAAATATTGATTCGTTGAAACCCATATCAAGATTTGGTACTTGAGACCTAAGAGGAAGGTCTAATGAGAAGATAATGGATGAGATGAAGAAAGGTAATGAAAAGAGATGAATGAGATGGAGTCATAAGATGAAAATAGAAGTAAATTATGGGTATAATGATAGCTTATAGTGACCTCAAAGGTTATTTTTGAATAGGGACACTAAGAGAATATTACCAAGCCTAAATAAGACCAAAGACTATTGGTGTCTCAATAGGTTTATGAACAAGGTGAAGCAATGAGTGAGATATTTTACAAGACCATAAAAAATGTTAGATTTTTTGGAGACTTATTCCATATAACTATGCATCGAATCCTCCTTTCATCATTTTGTTAACTAGGTATGTGCTTAAATGCTTCACTATGGTAGACCTTTGTCATAACTTATCTTCTCCATGACATGCAAACTAAGACTATACAACATGTTCCTTTGTCCTCTATGATATTAGGGTCATATTTATACACATTTAATACTAAATATTCATTGTAATACCCTAATTAACAACTTTGTAATCTTGTTTTATGCTTACTAGGTTTTCATTATTTCACTATGTTCTGCATTTTTAGAAATTTATTATGATTCTATCAGACCTATGAGATCTCTCCATGGAATCTTAACCATAGTATTCTTACAATTCAACATGATTCCTATGGCAATCTATATTTACATAGACACCTTCATGATCATATTAGTCTTAATGACCAATCCATATATTAGTTTGATAGTAAAGACACATTGAGCAAAATGATTAAATCATCCCATACCCTTCAAGCTTGATATTAACTATAGAATACTATTTAAATGAACCACCTAATGTTCATTGAATTTTTCAATCCATATAACATTATTTTACTTCATAAAGGACTCTCTTAGTGTTTACTGGTATATGAAGACAAAAAACCCTCATAGGTCTATCTTACCTCTATCTTGCATGTTATTATTCATACTATGTATACTAACCATGTATAATAAATATTCTTTCACTATATGACCTTAGGAACTCCTTTAGACTTCTAGACAAGTTTTTCTTCAATTCAAGAATCATTCCAAAAAAACATCTCTACAAGTAACCTTGTTAGGGAATGTTAAAGACCATGATAGAGTCAACTTTCATGATGTTTTTATTGCACAAAATACACTTCCATATTTGGATAAATGGATGTAAAAGATCTACAAGGAACTAAAAACATCATACAACATTCAAAATATCATTTCCAAGGATTTAGACTAATTCTAATCACATTTGTCTCTACTTAGGTCTCTACAACCTTTCACAGCCTCTAACTTTTGAACTTGACATGAATTTATTGTAATTGTACTAATAATAAAGAACTCTTCCCACTTGGATGATTTTCTTCATGTTGTCTAGTTCATTTTTTCTTTTTACACCAACTTTTTTTGACCAATATCATGGATTCTATTCAATTTCCTATGCTCTATGGTTCATTAGAAGAGTAGTTAAAATTCAAATGTAATGATCAGATTTTTGAATTATAATGATTATTTCCCAAAGGATAATCTTGATGATCTCTGGCATGTCTCTTATTTGTAGACCAACTTTGATGGCATATATCTTGATCTAGAAGATTCCTCATGACACGAAATTTTTAGGACAACTTCTTTGGATATCTGACATCATCTCCATGTAACCATTTGACCAAGTTTGAATTTTTAGGTGTATTTACTAAAATCACAAACTTGATGGTCTTGGAGGATTTACATGACATTCAATGATATTCTGGCTTCTCTAATCTTGTGATATGTATTATTATTTCTCCAAATGATAATTAAGATCTACAAAACCTCACCAAAGCATCTATGGGATGCTCAAAAGATCCTATTGGCTATGAATGAATTAAACCAATGATATATGCCTCCAAACTATCATGTGCCTTTGATATCAATGAAATTTTTTGAGATCAATTATAGTGCTCAACATAGGTTGTAGTTTCCCTACATAAATACCCTAGAAGAATATGGAGCTCTAATCCTAGGATTGAAATTCGCATTAAAATATAAGACAAATCACTTGAGAGTATTTAGAGACTCTAAATTGGTTTTCAACCATATTAAAATGTAATTTAAATGCAAGATATCATACATCAGTTGGTATAATCATAGGGCTTGAGACCTAATCAAGATCTTTAATCTATTTAATATCATCCCTATTCCTCAAGAGGAAAACCAAGATCCAACTCATTAACATCTATGGTAGTAAAATTCACTCCCTTAGATGATAATGAGTTACAAGAGTTCTATGTGGAATGCATCCCATGTTCCTCTATCCTAGATAATTTGACAAGCTTTTAGGTTTTTGAGGATGACCATTAGATCATCCAATTTCTCAGCATAAGGGAATATTTGACATCAAACTTATAAATTAGAAAGAAAAAGATAACCCCAATAATGAGATAAATAAAGATGATATATTAAATATTCATGGGAACTAAATCCCAAATAGGATGATCTCATTTGAGAGAGAGTTTTATTCTTTAGACCACACTTTTTAAGTGAAAAGGCCCATGTTTGAAGATCAAAAATGTCGACTCATCAACCTTGGCCCGATATAAAATATTGAGATGGTAAATGTGGGTCATGACTGGATGGACCATAAACTCAAATATTTGAAAAGGTTACTATTGAAATATAAAGATGTAATTTCATGGGCCTATGCATACCTTATGGTCTTTTACCTAAGAGTAATCACTCACACTATCCCCTTGAAATCTAGCTAAAAAACCTTTAGGCAAAGACAAATGTCGGTAAGCTCGATCTTGGACACCTTAATACACAAGGAAGTTCATAAGCTAATTTTGGAAGGGATAATTTTCCCATTCTACCAATTTACCTAGGTGGCTAACCTAGTCCTTATGTGAAAGAATAATTGAGAAATATTCCTATGTATGAACTGATGGAACTTGAATTGAGACTGAGATTAAGACAATTACTAATTACTCTCCCTCAACAAGGTGATTCAAATAGTGAATAGATGTCAAATGTTGTCCTTTTTTAGATGATTTCTCTAGGTACAACCAAGTCTTGGTCAACCACAAAAAAAAGACTAAGATTGATCTTACCACCAATTAGGGCACATTTTATTATAAATGAACTCCCTTTGGGTCAATCAATGTTGGTGCCAATTTATAAACACCAATAGAATTTGGTTTTGAAGGACTAATGGGTAAAAGTATAATAATCTATATGGATGACCTTACTATGTTGTCAGAATATAGGTTGGATCATGTGTTCCACTTGGAAAGGGTATTTGAAAGATTTAAAAGGTATGGAATTTACCTAAACATGAAGAAGATCATGTTCGATGTCACTAAAGGTAAAATTTGTGATCACATTATCATAAAATAAGGTATTGTTTTTGACCCTAAAAGGGTAGATGTAATTTTCAAACTACTTTTAATTAACAATAAGAAGGACCTAAAATTCTTCTTTGGGAAAGTCAAATTTATGCGTAAATTTATTTCCATATTTTCTAAAATAGTTAAACACTTGAATGCAGTGTTGAAATAGGATGAAAAATTATAATGGAATACATAATCCTAGAAAGATTTTCAATATATTAAAGATGTTCTTATCTAATCTTCAGTTCTCATCATCTTAGACTATACATAGGATTTCTATATCTACCGTTTTGCTTTAAAGCACACCAATAAGATATAGTTGGATTGTTGCAATTCATGGGATAGATTGAAATTGGATTCTTAATATTTAAATGATTTAGAAGGATTTATTTTGGGAATCATCCTTGGTTGATTTGTGGATAAGAAAAATGGTGGTAGGTGTATGCCTAATTTAGATTCTAGGGTAACAGATAGAAAGCCATGAACATTCTAGACACAACTCCTCCTTAGCCAAACTAAAGATCCTCTAATTAGATAAAAATAGAAAGGTAAATTGAATGAAAAATAAATGAAACACAAATAAAAATATTGATACCTCAAATTTTCATGCAATATTATTCTTATTGATGTTGTATATGGCTCCAAGGACTTGATTGAATGATTTATGCTTGAATTATTGGATTTCTCTTACAATGCTCAACTCACCCAAAAATTAGAGGGAAAAGAGAACCTCATTGATTTTATGAGCTCTAACCTTAAGGATGCCAATATTAGATATTATACCCTAGGCAACCATATCTAAACCATGGTTAAGTCAGTAAAGAAATTTAGACATTATATCATTTAGAATAAAGTGCACACTAATGTCTTAGATGAAACTATAAAAATTATTGTTGTAAAAAATGAGTTGGGAAAAAGAAAAGGTTAATGCATGACAAAGTTACAATAATACAAATTGGAAATCTATCTGGCCAAATTTGATAGAGAATAAGGCCTTACTTAGCTAATAATGGAGATAGACCTAAGAATTATAGTACACCAAGTAAACCAAAAGAGGGTACTACAATTTTATTGGTATGCCCTGATCATGCACTTCTAACTCTATGGAAACTCACCTCTAGGACTCAACCACACATATAAGAGATCCCTCTAGTTGAAAGCCACATAGTATATGCTAAAGATGGTTGTTATCTTCAGAAAGAACCATGAAGTAATTTATATTCTATGCATATCACAAGAAGAGGCCATATAAATAATGATAAGTCTCATCCAAAAATGGTAGTTAGACACCTGATAACAAATGCCATGGCCCATAAAGATATTCAGGTAAGATACTACTTGAACACATTGTTCAAATATATTATTGCCCATGTCCACTTCTGCCATAAGTGCTAGACCTTTTCTAAAAGAGAAACACATGTATTAATGTCACTATATCCCATTGGGGAGTCTACACCATTTTAAAAATGGGGGTTAGATTTCATGGGGGTCATCAACCCCAATTTATCAACTAGCCATAAGTTCATTCTTACGTGCATGTAATGTTACACTAGGTGGCTAGAAGCATTTGAAACTAAAAGAAGCACCATTGTAAAAGTTGTCAAGTTATTCAAAAATACCATAATTTTTAGGCTCCCATATCTTTTGTATGTGATAATGCTCCTACCTTTCAATGCATGGAATTCATGGAATAGGATTATGATAATGGAATCATGTTAAAGTTCCCATACGACTACTACACACTAGGGAATAGATTGGAAAAATCCATTAAAAAAAATTAATTGATGCCATCAATATATTAGTTGGAAACAATCCTTGAGAATGAAATTCATCTCTAATGTTCACCCTATGGATAGACTACACTATCTATAAACAATTCCTAAAAATTTTCCCTGTCCTTCTAGTTTATGGATTAGATCCAATCATGCTGGTCACTCTCAGACCACCGACTTATAATTTCATGTAACAATCATGGACCTAGATGAATAGGTTGATTATAGACTCTTGAACCTTTTTGGAGAAAGCCCATAATGAAGCCATGTTAATCTCCAAAAAACACCAAGATATACATAAAATGTGGTTCGATAAGAGAGAAAATATCAAGACCTTTAGAATATCTGACCTTGTCCTAATGTGGGAAAAGGGTCATGAAAATAAAGGATAACATTTAATAATTTATCCCCTATAGATTGGCCCAAACTAAATATATTAAATACTTGGTTAAAATTCCTTCTATTTCAAAGATATCGAGGTCAACACACTAAAGCTTCTATTAAATGGGATGTTCTTAAAACACTATTTCTTGGATGTACATTCCCACATAGTCTCTAAGTAATACAAGCATGGGTGATAATATACATATTATATGGTTTTTTTGTTGTTGTGTGTTTACTTTTATTGTATGTTTTTTATTTTATTTTGTGTTTTACCCCTCTATTTCCCTCTTTATTTTCTAGTGTTCCTGTAACACTTGACCCTATTAGTAGCTACTCTAGGTGATGGAAAACCTTGGGAGGATTGTTGAAAATTAATAAGACCCAAGTTGAAACCATCAATCTAAGAAAGTCAAGGATGGTAATTGAAAATTTTGACATTTCAGATCTAAGTGGATAATGATTCTAAAAGACACAAGTTGATTTTAAAACACACATCTTAATAGAGCCACCAAGTTGTACATAATTTATTGTGTGAAGAAAATACCAGATTTTCCAAGAAAATAAACTACTAAATAGGTATTCAATGCTTCCTCATCATCCATTCAACCTTGTCTTGGACCCAAAACCTTAATGGATTAAAATAATAAATGATAATATTTTTCATAGGGAAACTTGTAAAAGGATAAGAAAACCATGCAAAATATTAATTCTGAGCCTACTTCAAAACGGATATACAAGAAATATCCAATGTAAGATTTTTAGCCTAGATGGTAGTGCAGAAAGGCCATGAATGGGACTAGAGGTATCTCTACCAAGGATATGGATTCTATTCTAGTAGCATAGAAATACCCGAGCCATATCCCCTCTAAGCCATCAAACCATCAAAACTCTAGATGAACTCTAATAACTAGTCCATCCTCTATTGATTGCATAAAATCTATAATTGAATGAAAAGTGAAAAATAACTCATTACACAAATTGGTGGTCATTTATAGGGTAAAATATCAATATTCCAGTTGCTACTATGACACTTTAATACCTACAATTTTCTATTATGTATAAATATCCCTCTTATATTATGTGTTTAGTGCAAGGAGTGGAATTTAAATTGATTGTGTTCTAAGTGATTTAAATTAGTTTCCCCATGGAAGTCACGATTTTTGTGGCCATCATTTCCCTTTTTCTAAAAATAGGGGACCCCTAGAAAAAATCCCATGAACCAAAGCTTTAGCATCATTTCTTTTATTCTTGTCAATTTTCCCTGAAATAAAATACTTAGAATATTATGTCACCCCAATTTACCCAACTATTAACAATCCTTATTTATTTTTATGACTAAGTTAAACTTGTTATTTTATTTATTATGGTGCTAAAATTATAGATCCACTTTCAATAGAAATTCCCAGAGTCTCATTCATTTCCTAGAGTAACAGAGCCATCGCCCCTCATGGCATTTCAAAATCCTAATGGCTAATGAGTAAGTATTAAATATGTTACATGTATTTTCACTTCTTACTTAGTCTTTTTATGTATTTCATAGAGAGGTTAAAATCTAGGAGAGCCCAATCTAATTAGAAGATGACACATCACCAAGTTATCAAAATTACTAATCATCAAACCTATCAGATAAATTAGAGCCTGGGAGAGCCTAGCGTAATCAAAAGGTACAACATAACTGATTTTTTAGAGTGTCTAGTCCCCAGAACTATCAAATATTTCATAACCTAGGAGAGCTTGGCCTAATTAAAAGGTGACACATCATCATTTTTTTAGATCGATCACTCCCAGACCTATCAAAGATATCAAATTTAAAGAGAGCTTAGCCTAATTAGAAGGCAACACATCACTAAATTATCAAAGTAACTAGGACTTATACTTGTCTAAAATATCAAATCTTGGGAGAGCCCAAACTAATAATAAGGTGCCATGTCACCAAGTTATCATAGTGGACAATTATGAAACTTGTCCAAGATATCAGAGCCTAAGATCACCTAGACTAATAAAAAGGCACCACATGGCCAAGTTTTTAGAGTGGCTAGTCCTTGAAGCTATTAGAAATGTTAGGACCTGGGAGATCCTGATGTAATCATAAGGTGGAATGTCACTGAGTTGCTATAGTGGTTAATACTTGAACCTATCACTAGATATCAAAGGATGGGAGAGTGTCTTAATTAAAAGGCTATATGTCATTGAGTTGTTAGAATAGCTAGTCCCTAGACCTATTAGAGATATCAGAGCCGAAGAGAGACTGATTTAATCATAATGTTCCATGTTTTTATGTTGTTAGACAATACAATCCATAGACCTATTAGTGATGTCAGAGCTTGAGAGAGCCCAACCTTATCAATAGGTGCCACGTTACATAGTAACATAGATGAGGTCGAGGCCACCTAAGTCCTTGGAAGGGTCATAATGGGGTACAAATGAGACTATATAACTAATCAAAAATTAACACATATCCTTATTTGACACCTCACCCTTCCTAAAGGTATGACATAGAGTAAAAAGTCATGCCTAGGTGTCAACCATTAGTAGGAGTATAAATGAGAATATGAAACATATCATAAAGTGAGAGTTATATGGGAAGCCTATAAGGTACATGACCATGTACCTACATGCATTGGTCATTAATAAAATATAAATTTGGGTTCTATTGGATAAGTTTAAAACATGTGATTACCATTATTAAATCTAGTTGGAAGTGAAGGAACATGGTCACCAAATTTAACTCTATATTTAGAAATAAATAAAAGAGATCAAATCACTAACTAAAATTTGAATTTACATCAAGTCATCTACCAAACACCATTAATAGAGGAGGTTATGTGCATGAATTTGTAATGTCTTAAGGAAATAACACTAATTGTGACCACTACATTCAATTGATAGAACTCTAACAATGAACTTTCCAATTCTCATAGAATAACCTTGTCTTTCTTACCTCCTAAACTCATAGCCTTACTATTTCCCATCCATCATAATACCAATGGTTTCACCGTCTTTAAACCTAAAGTTTGAGTCTAAATATCAGGATAACATATTCTCAATTAGATTGAGCAAGTTAAATCACTATAATGACATGTTCAAAGTAGTAGGATGGGTGCCTAGAGAATCAAGCTCTAATGATAACCAATAATCAAAATTCAAGGATGCCCTTTGGTCCTACTCTAAATGAAAACTTCATATGGTTGTGGTTAATCCAAAGTCATTTCCCTACACTGACATTTTTAGTAACCTCCTCACTGCCATATAAGTGAAGGATAGGGTCCATGACTAGGTATGCTCATCCAAATCTCCACACCATATTTCAAATATCTTTGGGAAAACATAAAAGGCATAATAATCCCTCGTGGAAATAAATTCATACATATTTTTCACCTTTTGAGAAGAAGTCTAGGTATGAATTATTTTTCTAAATTGATTGTTTAGGGCCCAAGACTTCTTCCACATTAATGAAATATGTGTTCCCCTCCTCCATGTGATCTTCACACACTCTAAAATTACAGAGATGGAATGGATGATTAACTTCAAGTTGGTCAAAGGAATTATAAATGATAGATCTAGAGGAAATTTATATATGATGAGATACCTTGTGGACGTAGTCTATTGGACACTCTCATTCAAACCATCAATTTTTCCTAGGGGGTTTCCCAAGGGCTCAATAATTCATGTAGTCATCTACAAAAAAAATGTCCACCAATATTGGAACCATATCCAAGACATCTGTAGGAAATTCTATCCAGTAGTTTACAATGTGATGAATGAGGCCTTGATACCATGAATATCAAAATCAATACGAGACTCCATCATAGCCATTAGGGACTACTGGTACTATCAAGAAGACATTGTGATCCCAATTATGGTTATCCTCAAGAGACCCCTTTACTTGTTATTTTTCATATAGGATCATTTGGAATATCAAGAGATCTCCTAAAACATTTTTTATGGAATATTTTGATTTTATATAAGCTACTAGTAGAAGACATGCCCACAATTCATGATCACTATCAAGGACCATGTGTACTAGGCATCCCTCTTCTCTATAAGATGGTAGTTGAATAAGACTCCTTCACCATAGGGAGAGTGAATTTATAGTGTTTGGACCCAAAGGGGATGGTCAAAGGTCATTTATCATTGTATTTGTTCCACCTTAATATCATCTATTATCATCAAACAAAGGATGATAATGAGCTATACTTGGTTGTGATTGATGACTAGGAAGTATTATCATAGATTGAAATGAAGAAGAAGACGAAAAGAAATAAGGTTTAGGTGGGTCCATATTCTCCCCCTCCATCTCTTGATAGATCAGTATATGATCTAACAATGACTCCTCATACTATCTCTAGGAAGATTTTATAGGTCATTCCTCTACCTTCTCCTCATGCTCGAGTTCCATCTCTACTTCCTCCATCAAATATTATCTCTCACATCTTGACTCTACATATACCTCCTCCAATCATTCCTAATTTCATAGATCCACCTCCATCTCCCATAATATATTCAATAGTTTTCTCATGACTAATTTAGACTCATGTTATTTAGCGATGGGTATCTCAAGCAAATCAAACTCAACCACTAACACCTCAACCTTAATATACATAGACCCTATGGTTTTATTTGAGATATAATTTTATGGAGATCCCAAAATGAGACTACCAATAGTCACCAATTAATATTCCACTAATCACACGTACCATTTCATTCATCTCCCTTCCACCCCTCACTCTCTTCTTGGTACCCAAATGTTTCGTTCCAATCCCATTGGCTCGCAAGTGGTGCCTCTTATTTTCCCCATTATACCACCACCATAATTTACCCAAGTACCTTTTTCCTGGTCCTACCAAGCAACATTACCTATTTATTCCACTCTAATCCATCCATTTCAGAACCTAGAACCTTCCAAGTGCCCTTTTTAGGCTTTCCTTCAGTCCAACTACCATCCATAACATTTTATTTAGTAAGCATGGTTAAAAAATTTGATAGAATATTTAGAGTGGGAGGAAATATTTTGGTGTCCCCTCCATTCATCCTATCACCTCCTTTAGCATTTATAGTTTTTCCTCCATTGGCCCCCATTGTTCTAATTATTAAAGCTAGTCCTTCCACTACAACATTTGAAGCCGACACCAGTGAAAGTCCAAAGAAAAATAAAAAGGTATCACACACTCCAAGCTCAAATAAAATTCCTCCCACTCTAATACAGCCTCTCAAACTAGTCTTAATAGTTCTTTTAACCCTAGCCAAAACACTTCAACAAATTTCTCTATGACCTCCCCTTTCAATTATTGAGGGCACCCAGGGATTTGTCTTCAACAAACCAATCTCTTCCTTTCTATTTAATTACCCTATCCTAATATTAATTTCCACTCAAGTGACTATGACTTAAGAGTAGTGGAAGAAACATATTTTCTCATGGTCATCCCCTTTTTTTCTTCCTCCCTTCACTCCCATGCCCCATCTACCTCTACTAATTTTCTCATTCACCCACTCCACTTCCTCCATTTCCCCTCCACCTCATCCTCCTCTATTTAGCACCATATTGGCCACCCCTTGTGCACCTCTTATAACCTAGGGAATGGTATGAAGGTCACATGCACTAGATATGACCATCTATGGTGGCCCAAATGTACATTGGAGCTTCAATCAAACTTTGGGGAGAATGAAGAGGAAATTAACCTAGAGGGTCATCCAAGATGGGAAGTATGGGTTTAGCATACCTATCAAGATCTGCTATCCTTAACTAAGGTGAGGAATTCCACTAGGGAAGAAATGATGGATGAAGATCCACTCTCTATTCTTTGGGTAACTCATGACATGTCAAAGAATCTCCTCAAGGACATGGAATGAAAGGTTAAGACCTTACAAGCCTAGATGAAGAGTTATTTACCCATCAAATTGATTACAAAGGTCAAGGATGTCCTCTTACTACTATTCTTATTTCTTTATAAGGTATTGGAGACTCTGGCTAAGACCAATGTGTTTATCCAATGAAGTTAAGCTTACTTGCAGAGGATTACAAAGATAGATATAAAGTGTAGAAAGCTATTAGTCATGATTAACAAAGACATCGTCCTATAATTGAAAATAATTCTTACATCAAGCTTGGGGTAATATCATATGTACACTAGGAATATGAATGTAACTATGAAAGAGTGGTTGGCCATGGCTCGTACTATAATTAGAACCTAAAAATAAGGTAGCAAGAATATATTGACCTACTTCAAGGAGGTTAGTATCTCTATGTTATTCCACCCAGATGGCACCCTATTAGACCAAAGAGAATTTGGATTCCACCTAGGTCAATTTGACCTGGTCATGAGGGAGAGGGTCACAAAAGAAAATAAGGAAGGGGCCAAGGTGGTGTTGGATCTATCAACACAATCCATGATAAGCATCAACTAAGTCACTATGGTCTAGGTATCAATGGAAGCACCCTTGAAAGTCTACTAGAGGTTGTAAACTCAAGATGAGGTGATATTTAAGAATCCCCTGATGAAACTTGCCAAGCTAAAAAGGGAATTTGACCTAATGGAAATGGTTTTAGAGGGTAAAGATGTCAGATACAATAAGATGGGAACTATATATCATAGCCACCTTTGTGTATTAACTAAGTAGTCCTCCATAACTCTTATGTGGGTTTAAAGGGAATTATTTGTTTTGAATTTTGAGTTATAGTTTTAACTATCATGAGTGGTCATCCTATCCTAGGATGGGAATCTCACACTATTTAGATGTGAATCACATCCTCATATATAAAAGGTAAATCTATATTGTAATATATGGGTAGTCTAAAAACTTGCTCAAAAGTTTAGTCAGATAATAGCCAAGATTTCACATACATTTTTCATCTCTCTAGATTGTAAAGTTATCCAAAATTGATTATTGTAACAACACTCACAATTTTTAATGAATACAACTCCTATATTTGACATAGGTTTTATTTTATGTCTCAATTATCTTTCATCTCTATTTTGGAAAACTTTTCAATGGTAGATTAATTAGATCAATACTTTACTACTTTATGTTTGTTATAGTTATGATTTGATTAGATATTATAATAATTGTGTGAGTTATCTCATTTCCCTTTTGTATTATTTTTAATTTATGTATTAGTTTACAAATTAACATAGGGTGTTTATGTGTAGCTTATTATATACTCTTATTACTCATATTTAGTTAGAGATCATATTTAAGCGATATTCCTAGTTCCCTAAAACTCTTCCCATTGTGTATTTTTGGAGGTAGAAATTTAGCAAAACTCATTCTAAAGTGGTATAATTGTGGCAAGGTCACTTGGTTCGATGATCAATGTATTAAGTTCATTCTAGACCATAAGGCTCCCTTTTCTACCTTACTCTCCCTTCCCTTTTGTGTTTTTTTTTTAAGATTTAATTACCCTTTCCCCTTTTAGTTATAAATACTAAAGTAATACTTGAACAGCCATATTAACCATTGATAAATAGACCTATGTGCAATATCTTCATATTGAAAATTTGGTGGTAATATTACATCTCTTGGAAACTCTCCATAAATAATCCATTTGTGAATTCAAATAACCACAATCAGGCCTTGGGTTGATCCTAGATGAATTCCAAATTAGAGGATGAAAGTTCGTAGTAGTTCCCATCTTCCCTTTTAAGGAATACCCTATCTCATAGATATTTCATGAATTGAGAGAATGAAGAGAGAAACAACTTGTAAATGTAATTCCATGACAAAAATATAAATTAGTGAGCATAAAAAATTTATACCAATAATAAAAATCTTGTTAAATAAAATTAAACATATTAGAATAATATAAATCCTTTAAATAAAATTCTTGTTGATAATGGTTCACTTTAAAAAAATATTTAAACCATATCATGACTCATAGGAAAACAATGTTTGAAAATATTTTAAAAAAGGTGATTTTAAACAAAAATGGAATTACTTGAGATAAAAATAATCCAATTTTTATAATATAAACAAACAAAAAATTCATAGCTTAGTTATCCTTACTAAAAAAACCTTATCTTGTTTTAAAAATATATATATGAAAAATATTTCTAATTAAAAATATTATGAAGAATTAACAGGATGAGATCTCATTAGAGGAACATGAGATACTGAACCTACATATGAATTAATAACTAAATCTATATTTTATCTTTCATTTCAAAGATCCTTTTCTTCCATTATATTCACTAAGTTATATTATCTTTCTATTTAATTCTCTTTAGGTGTTTGAGCATTTAATCCCAAGTTTGATTCTTGACTCTCATCATCACTCAAAACATTGATTGTTAAATGGTCCTCTAGAGTGTCCTCCCACTAAGAGTTTCCTATTTTTTCTTAATAAAATAGAAATATAAAATCAAGTGCATAGTTTCAAAATATGTATGACATCTAAAAGAAAGATTTTTATAGTGTAGGTATTGTGTGCAAAAATGGTCCCTAAATTTGAAGCTGATTTGAGAAGGAATATATTCAGAAGTATCAACATTAACCAATAATATAAGGAAGGTAGAATGACCAATATTCTTCACTGAAGAATATACTAATAAATATTCATATAGGGAATTACCTATATCTTTAGAGATGCTTTTAGACCAAAAATAGAATGGTAAATAAGGTAATATGATCCAGACAAGTGTAATATTAAATGATTCTATCAATAGATAAAATGATGACCACCATGGATTTACAAGAAGTAAATGCTCATTCCCAACTCCATACCGAATTATAAAAACAAGATCTGTATTCTCTTTACAATAAAAAAAACATGACAAATTATTATTTAGCACATGGATATATTTATACATTACCTTTAGTTTTGGATCTCCAGCATTCTTGAATCCATTTATACAAAACTCATAAAAACTAAATAAAACTAAAATACAAATAACAATATATAGACCCTTTATTAGATAGGGTTTAGATAAAAAATTACTCATAAAATAAAATAAAAATCTTGATTGAACTACCTACAAAATGAGGTTATATTGAATTTAGGAAGTTAAATTGTAAATATTTAGTGATAAATACTATAATGCTTGAAAATTTAATTTTTAAAATCTAAGAAAAAAGGTTAAAATGCAAAATAGTATGTCACAAGTAAAAAAACCTAATTAAAGGCAATTAATTAGAAAAAATAAAATGTTAGAAGACAAAAAAAATAAAATCTCTTTTACTTCCAAATTTGTTAATTTCTCGAGAATCAACATTAAAACATATAGGGTTTTGATACAATAATATAATTATTGCCAAAGACCAAAATATTAACATTAAAAAAATAAAATAAAAAATAATGGATCTATGTTATCTTTAAAAGTGAGAAAACAACAAAAAAGAGACACAAGATTTGAAATATTTGGAAACCATCGAATGACAAAAACTCTAAAATATTATTGGAAACCTTTCAACAATGAATGGAGACAAGCCAAGAGAGTGTCACAAGAATACAAGAAAAAGTCAAGAAGAAACTATATTCTGTTGTGTTGATAAGAATGGGATAAGAGATGTCTTTAAATAGATAAATATAAACACAAAATAATTATGTGAGTAAGATTTATATTTGTTGCAAATATATAATCCTCTTACAAGTGTGAATGATGTATGTACCATGGGGAGGGATTTTTTTGTACAAGAAAGATTCAAATCCAATGAGTGGACAAGAAAGATGAGATCCATCTCATAAATCTAATATAATGTATATCTATAAATACAATAAATTAACTCATAGCTTAAAGGACTTAAATAAAATTAATTCTTTAACAGTATTAAAAACTATAATAATAATAATAATAATAATAATAATAATAATAATAATAATAATAATAATAATAATAATAATAATAATAATAATAATAATAACAACAACAACAATAACAACAACAACAACAACAACAACAACAACAACAATAATAATAATAAAAACAACAACAACAACAACAACTACTACTACTACTACTACTACTACTACTACTACTACTACTACTACTACTACTACTACTACTACTACTACTACTACTACTACTACTATTATTATTATTATTATTATTATTATTATTATTATTATTATTATTATTATTATTTAGTAGTAGTAGTAGTAGTAGTAGTAGTAGTAGTTATTGAAAAATAGGAAGCAAGTATATTGGATGAAAAGGAATATAGATTATTAAGTTCTTAAAATTTTGAAACAAAAATGGTTTGGATGTGTTGGGTGATCTAGAATGTTTCAAATCGATACAACAATTTTATCAATAGAATTAAGTATAAGAACTATAGGTTGATAGTTTTAACATGAATTAGAGAGGTACATCGATAAACTACAAGTAATTTTCATAGTATTTAAAACTAGTATTTACCCTAAATGTATAATAAAAGATGGAGGAATTATATTTTTTTATTATATATGATAAATATTAATATAAGATATTATATATTTCAAATAAATTATATTATATATATATATATATGTACAATTGAAATGAGATAATTAAATAAAATAAACAGTCTTATAAAACAAATCATAATGTAAATTGATAACTGATGCTAATTAAAATATTCTTGTAGAAAGAAATCAGAAGATGAGTCCTTGTAATAAGACTAATTTATATAATTTAATTATATAATGAATATCCTCCATGAATGTGTAAAATATGCTTTTCTTATATATGTGAAAGATATCCTCTATTTATATCATTTTAATTAAATTATAAAGAATATAAAGAAAGAAACTATAATCAATGATCCATTAACATATGTTCATTCAACATTATTTGAATAATTTACATTATATATTGTTCATATAAACTATTTTTTGGCCATACCCAAAGCTTATAAATGTTATAAATGTTATATACCATTGATATCAATTATTTCTTTCCATAAGTAAAGCCTATATAGGTTAATAACATACAATCATCTATCGATTTATCCAAAATACATAATCTAATTTCACCAATTATTTTGAAGAATATGAAGCAAAAGGCATATGTAGAACTTACTATATGCAGCATCAAGTAGGCATCGATGAGTTTATAGTACAAATCCCAGATATTGATTATATAAAAACTTGATCTACAGGTGCTACATTCACAGACAAGAAAGTTTATACTTTTAACTCACAAAAATTAAATTTTAGGTAAAATTGATGAATATCAGTAGAAATGAAGGGAAAATACAATACATGAAACCATGCCACCAATTAAATACTATTATATATCTAATTGATTATCAATATTTACTTCATTGATATTAGACATGAGATCCTCTACCTCAGTCATCTCAGGATCATTCTAAAAAATTAAAGGAAAATAGATGTTACAAAACCTAGGAAGGAAATATTTAATGATCCCTAAAAATTTTTAGGAATGATAAGTCTATTATTCCCCTGGCCAATATAATCTGAAGCTTCCCAATAATCTTAGCTTTTGAGTATAGATCCCTTATGTGAAGGTTACATATCAAATATTTAATACTTTCACAGTCCATACCATTACATGAAGTTTTTCTCTAAAAAACTTTGTAGACATTTTGATGTTAAATATTTTAGATCAGCTTCTATGATCATTCAATTAGGAGATAATAATTGATTTAGAACAACATGACATAGCACCTCTAAAAAATAAAAGGAAAATAGTTGTTACAAAACCCAGGAAAGAAATATTCTATGATCCCTACAATGTTTTGGGAATGCTAGGTTTGTTGTTTACTTAGCCAATTTAATCTAAAGACTATCAAGAAACTTATCCATTGAGTATATATTCCTCCCATGAAGGGTGCATATCAAATATTTTACACTTTCATAGTCTATACCATTACATGAAGTTTTTCATGGAAAGATTTTATATAATTTTTTATACTTAACCTTTCAAATCAACGTCTATGATCATTTATTAGGAGATAATAATTGATGTAGAACAATAAGACCTAGCACCTCTAATATTTTATAAATTTGTCTCACTCCACTTGATCATTTATTTTTAATCTTAAGTAAAAAGCCAACTATGAGACCAAAATTTCCATCCATGATGATTATGACCCAAAACGTTTTACACATTAAAAATTAAAAATCAAGAAAGGAATAAATTAGCATCATTTTATAAAACCCTAAGTTAATAATCACATTAACATTGAGATTAGCTTTTCCTATGTAATTGTAATGGTATAACTCAATAGGAATAATAATAACATTGGAGACATCACAACCTTGATTTGTAAGAAAAATAGAGCCATAGTAAACTATTAAAAACTAATGCCTAAATTCCACAACATAAACATCTATTGAGATCTACATTATTATATAGTTAATAGAGGTGGTGCCCTGAGCACATTGTGAGTTAGGTAGCTTGACATGATGCAATGGGTGAACCTACTTATTTAACACCATACTTATATCAACACATAAACACATTGGTCATATAAAGCCACTAAAATGTTGAGCTTAAATATAGGTAGTGCATGATCAGGTGGAGTGATAAAAAAAATTCTAGATTGAAAATATAGTGATGTCTTAGCTGTTAATATTGCTTACACTAATGGTGAGCATCCATATATATACATTTCCACCTAAATGACACTATAACTCATGATTTATTGCAAATAACAATGATAAAATTTTCTCAAAAGAATCTAACTTATTTGATATACCTTGTCTAAATAATTTGTTATTTTATGCTACACCAATTCACATTAAATATAATATTAC
>JARHVA010008536.1:282500-287500 GCA_037957365.1 Torreya grandis | reverse complement strand
AATACTTAAAAAAAAACAACAACATGACCAGAAGTCATATGGCTGCGCTTAGTGGCTTCCAGCAACGCCTTTCTTAGAAAACCGGATTTTTTTTTTTATAACAAAAACTCAATGGATTAATAAATCGAATTAAACACACCTGGACATCAATCTTTGTTCTACGCCCCTGTTCTCTTCTGCTTCACCTTCCCCTATTTTTTTTTTTAACACACCCGCTTTATTCATAACCACAGGGAATTATCCATCAAAAAAAATGTGGATTCTCCTCTTCTGCGCCCCCTTGTCTCCCTGTCTCCCCTGTTTACAACAAAAACAAAAACTCCATACAAAGCATATGATTTTTAACCGATTTTATAATAGGCTAAATTACAACAGCCTTCAACAGAACAAAAACAAATGGAAAACGATTGCCAGATATCCCCCCAAACAGATTTAAAAATCATCAGAGGAAGATATCGGTTCTGTTTTATTTAGAAAATAGACAACTTTTGAAAACTAAAGATAAATAAAGAAATGGCGGGAAAAAAAAAGAAATCCTATGTTAATTATAAGGATGCTCCTGCATCATTCTTCCAAGGAGCAAAAGAAGCGTTCTTCACTTGTTGTTTTTCTTTAGCAGTTCTTCTTCGCTTATGCCCAGCTTAAGGATGTCGTTTGCAGTCAACCATGTTGCATCTTCAACTGGCAGATTCCTCCAGTTGGCTAGATATTGGAAATATTCTTTGTCTCTTGTCTTTTTAACTATTTTTTTGTCCAGAATACTCTCAATCTCCTTTGGCACTTCCTTTGGTAGTTGCTGCTCCCATTGGATAACTTCATCTACCTCTGTTTCAGTTTTTTGGTCTGGTTGTTCTTCATCCTTGTATGGATATAAATCTGCAATATTAAAAATTGGAGAGATCCCAATCCCCTTTGGCAGTTCTATTTCATATGCATTATTTGAAAATTTCCTTATTACCTTGCATGGTCCTATTTTCTTTACCTTCAGTTTGTTATATTCTTTCTTTGGAAACCTCTCTTTTCTGAGATGGGCAAGAACAAGGTCTCCAATATTGAAACTGACCTCTCTTCTCTTTTGATCTGCCCTTAACTTATACTTGATGGTATTTTCTTCAAGTTTCTTCTTTACCTGTTCATGCAAATTTTGCATGGCATTGGCAAATTCTTCCGCATCAGCACTCCTTGTCTCCATATTGCTTAAATTTCTTAACTCATACACGCCTCTTGGATGCATTCCATACATGATTTGAAATGGGCTCAATCCTGTACTTCTGTTAGGAGAATCATTATAGGCAAATTCAGCTTGTGCAAGTGCAAGATCCCATTGTTTCGGATGCATACTTACCAGGCTTCTCAAGATGTTGCCCAAGCTTCTATTGACAACCTCTGTTTGGCCATCCGTTTGAGGATGATAGGCTGAACTGAAACTTAGCTGTGTTCCCAATTTCTTCCATAAGGTTCTCCAAAAATGTCCAACAAATTTGGTGTCCCTGTCAGAAATAATACTTCTAGGCAATCCATGCAATCTAACAATATCCTGGAAGAATAGATTAGCTATGTGAGTAGCATCACTTGTTTTGAAACATGGAATAAAGTGAGCCATCTTTGAAAACCTATCTACCACAACAAATATGGAATCATGGCCTTTTTGAGTTCTTGGCAAACCAAGTACAAAATCCATGCTTATTGAATCCCAAGGCCTATTTGGAATGGGTAGTGGCTGGTACAAACCTGTGTTTTGACTGCTTCCCTTGGCATATTGGCATATTTTACATCTTTCAACAAATTTCTTAACATCATTACTCATACCTGGCCAATAGTAGTGAGCACTCAATTGTGCTAACGTCTTGTTCTGCCCAAAATGCCCTGATAAGCTGCCACTATGTTTTTCCTTCAACAAATTTTCCCTCATAGAATTCTTGGGAATGCAAAGCTAGCTGCCTCTGAACAGTAGACCCTCTTGGACCATGAAATCTATCCAGGGACTTCTTTCAACTCTTACCGGATTCATGCAAGCTTCATATGGTTCCTTAAAGTCTGGATCTTCCTTATATAGTTTCTTCAAATCTTCAAATCCCATAATACTTACTTGAGACTCTTGTATGATCAGATTTCTCCTGCTTAAGGCATCTGCAACCTTGTTAGATTGTCCTTTCTTATGCTTAATAGTGAATGTGAAACTTTGTAAAAATTCAATCCATTTGACATGCTTTTGATTCAACTTATCCTGATTGCTAATGAACTGTAAAGCATAATTGTCAGTGAACAAAACAAATTCTTTAGGCAAAAGATAGTGCCTCCACTTCTTCAAAGCTTGTACAAGAGCATAGAATTCTTGATCATAAGCTGAATATTTCTTCTTAGCATCACTTAACTTCTCACTAAAGTATGCTATAGGCTTCCCATCTTGACTTAAAACAGCACCTATTGCAATTCCACTAGCATCACATTCTACTTGAAAAAGCTTATTAAAATCAGGCAAGGTCAAGATTGGCTCTTCAGTTACCTTCTTTTTCAACAATCTGAAACTCTTATCAGCAGCCTCAGTCCAACAAAAACTCCTTTTATCACCCTTGATTGTATCTATCATTGGAGCAACAATTCCACTAAAATTTCTTATGAATTTTCTATAGAAGCTAGCCAAACCGTGAAAGCTTCTTACCTCATATGTGCTCCTGGGTGTAGACCACTCAAGTATGGCTTTAATCTTTTCTTTATCCATCTTCAATCCTTCTTTGGAAATCACAAATCCCAAATAGATCAATTCTGTTTTCAGAAAATTGCACTTTTTGACATTGATTAGCAACTTCTCCTCATGTAGTTTACTCAACACCATTCTCAAATGTTTCAAATGATCTTCTTTAGTTTGACTAAACACCAAAATATCATCCAAATATACTATCACAAACTTACCAGTGAACTCCTTCAGCACTTCATTCATCAGTCTCATGAAGGTGCTTGGTGCATTGGATAGTCCAAATGGCATAACTAACCACTCATAGAGTCCATCATTAGTCTTGAAGGCTGTTTTCCATTCATCCCCTTCTCTTATCCTAATCTGATGGTAACCACTTTTCAAATCTATCTTAGAGAAATATGTAGCTCCACTTAAACAATCAAGTAAATCATCAATTCGTGGCAATGGAAATCTATACCTGATAGTAATCTTGTTGATTGCTCTGGAGTCCGTACACATTCTCCAACTCCCATCTTTCTTAGGACTCAACACTGTAGGGACAGCACAAGGACTTAAACTCTCTCTTACCAATCCTTTGTCTAATAATTCTTGAACTTGATGTTTGATTTCTTCATTCTCCTTTGGTGTCAACCTGTAGGCAGCCTTGTTTGGTAGATTTGCTCCTGGAATCAAGTCTATGTGGTGACTAATACTTCTCAATGGTGGTAACTCATCAGGTAAATCATCTACCACAATGTCAATGTATTCATTCAACATATCTTGAATCTCTAGTGGCAACTCAATCAACTTAGTACTAGTGACTACACTCCTTGGCTTACCAATTACAGCAAAGTTTACCTCTTCTTTCTTCATTTGATGTAGAAACTCTTTGCCACTTACTATCAAAACTTTAGAATTCTGTCCAACAACAGTAGCAGCTTCTTCTTTCAATGGTGTAAGTGTATGCTTGATCCCATCCTTTTCAAACATGTATGTATTCTGCCTTCCATCATGTATGGCCTTCCTGTCAAATTGCCAAGGTCTTCCAAGCAAGATATGACATACATCCATGGGCATGACATCACATAAAATATGATCCTTATATGTTCCTATCTGAATATCTACTTTGCATTGTTCACTTACCAGAAGTTTGTGTCCTTTTTGTAGCCAAGAGACTTGATAAGGTGTAGGATGTATCTCCTTCTTCAAGCCTAGTTTCTCCACCATCTCAGTTGACACAAGATTGTCAGTACTTCCGCTGTCAATAATGACTTTACAGCATTTCCCTTTACTCTTACATGTGGTTCTAAATAAAGTTTTTCTTTGAGGTGGTTCTATAACTTCTTTATTTGGTTTTAACAATATTCTTTTCATCAAAAGAGACTCACCTTCTTCTGGAGTATCTTCATAAGCTGCTGTAACTTCTGCATTTTGTTTTTCACCTTCAATCACATGTACACTTCTCTCATGGCTGGTAGAAGGGTTCTCTGTACACTCATATGCCCTATGCCCTGCATACTTGTTGCATTTAAAGCATTTGCCCATGAATCTTCCTCTTCCTCTCTGATATCCTTGGTATGGTCTTCTTCCTCTTGGTATATAGCTGCCTCTTGAACTTTGTGAGCTGCTGGCTTCTTCATGAGATGTTTGCAGTTGTCTTCTACCTCCTTGAAATCCTCTACCTCTGTTGAACCTGCCCCTTCCTCTTGAGAAGGATGTTTGTTTCCTTGCAATCTTCTCCTCAGCTTTCAAGGCAAATTGATATGCCTCCTCAACTGTCTTAGGAATGAGAAGACTAATTTCATCTTGAATGGCAAATTTCAAGCCATTGGTGTATCTGGCTACCTTTTCTGTGTCATCCTCAATGTGACCTGATCTTATAGTCAACCTATAAAATTCTTCAGTGTATTCTTTCACAGACAATTCTTTTTGCTTCAAATTTTGTAATTGCTTAAAAAGATTTGCTTGATAATCTTTAGGCATAAACTTACCTTTCATTTTTGCTACCATTCTGTCCCAGCTTCTGATCTTTGGCTTCCCTTTCTTTCTCCTTTCTTCTTGCACTCCATCCCACCACAGGGATGCATGTTTCTTTAGCCTTGTCATGGCATATTTGACTTTCTTTTCATCTTCTTCAATCCCTTCATACTCAAAATATTTATCTAATGCATTAATCCAATCAATTAATTCTTCAACATTCAAATTACCTTCATACATTGGAACCTCCATTTTTGGCTTGGTGTTCACCTTCATAATGGCTTTGATCAACCTCTCCTCAGCTGTTTCTTCTTCCACCACCAATTCATCTTCTAGTGGTTCCTCT
>JARHVA010008536.1:135000-272500 GCA_037957365.1 Torreya grandis | reverse complement strand
TTTATATATTTATATTATTAATATTTACAATAATATTTTAATATACTAATACACACACACACACACACACACACACACACACACACACACACACACACACACACACATGTCTAAATCTACGCATGAAAACTAAGTGATTTCTAAAGTAAATTAGTTTAACTTAGGCTATGATTAGAGGCATGCAAAAAACTAGGACATAGAACCATGTGGATTCATTTCAAGCAATTTGCAAGGAATCACCATCATTAATTTTGGCCCTCTATTGGGTAATTTAGATTTGATAGGAAAGAGTTTCTGACAATAATAAAAATAAGATTTTGGAACATGAAATCCATTGAGGAGAAAGTCATTGTGATGTTATAATAAGTTTAAGTTTGCTTAGATATGCTTACATTTTTACAACTAATGCTAAATAATATAATCCAGTTGTGTATAGTAAGTAAGTATAGGATGGTTTGCCATATGTTTTCTATATCTGCTTGGTTTACCCTTCCATAAAACACAAGAACTAGTAATATTAACTCATTATCTATTGGTAGAATGTATCCCCAGATAGGTATAACTTTTGATGAGTAAACTATGCATAAACCTAGACATAAACATGAGTCACTAGCACCTCTGTAATTGGTAATAGTTCACTCTTTGAGCTAAAATTATGAATAAAATTTATTTGTTACCACTTTTTGTATGCTCGGTATTCTTTGTCTTGATTTTAGGAGTTTGTCACTTTTCATGGAACATAAAAGTAGGAAGACTAAAATAAATGATAATGTCTCAAATTTTGGCATCCTATCAAATATCTATGCTTAACTCAAAGATGACACTCTCTATCCTAAAACAGTAGACCAAGTCTGAATGAATAAGATATCTGGGTATGTTAGCACTAGGTGTGTTTCTATAATGAAATCAACAACCCTAATAAATTAGTTATAACACTTTTTTTTATTTCAATAGAAAAAAATATGTCCAATTACAATACTAGACTATGTTTTTTCATGGATTATTTTACTTTATTTTGTCAAAAGGAGAAAGGCAAAATACTTAGTCAGTATCCATACAAATTAACTTTGATTTACTACTCACTTCTTTTCATGTCTTATGCTATGGCTGGATTGTGGCACTTAGTGGAAAAATAGCATAATAAGGTTTCATGAAAACATATGTTAAAATTACACAAGTAGTTACATGACTCTTGATATCTATGGCTCTCTTGAGTGTTGAACAAGAAGTAGCAAAAAAGAAGGTATCGATATTAATAAGTCTATGATCAACTTTTTCATTTCTATTCCACACTGTTATTCTACTCATTGACATAATTTTACTCAAAGAAAAAAATAAAAAATAAAAAAAATCCTTACAAAATCTCTTTTGATGCTTTGGTTATTCCCCTTTACACATTTATGTTATACAATACACATCGAAGTAGAAAAATTAGCACTCTTATTGTTTGTTATCATTCAACAAGAAAACACTGAAACTAAAAATTTAACATGTTAGCCTTGGAATGGGCCAAAAAATATCTTCTCTATTTTGTCTCTTGTGAGATGAATCATGAGGCTTCACCCCACCATATAAGCCTCCCTCTTAAAAATAAAACTTACAAATAATTAAATAATCTCAAATAACTTTGTATCTCATCATGTAATGTGTTGCAAATCCTATACATTATCATCTAAAATACATATAAATTCATTTTATTCACCTTTGAATACATGTCTACGTATGTGTACAAAATTAACATTAACTAAATTGATAAATAATATTCTACGAGTTAGATATTTTTGGATTATTACTCAAAATTACATCTTATTATGATGATAGCCTATTATGTTAAATGAGCTAATTAAAAAATTGAGGTTAAAATTTTCAATCCCTAAGGTGAAATTTACCAAAATATTGTTTCAATTCAATCTTATGTGGAATAAAAAAAATATATTATATCTTAAAATGCATTTGGGATAAAGTGAAAGAAAGAAGGTACAAAATGATTTTTAATTGGCGTGTACAAAGAAAATGTTTTTTACAATAATACTTTATATAATGTAACATTTAATATGAAAAAGTAGCTCTTTGTATGACTAGGGCTTCCATTATATTGGGTTCCACTCCATCAATTCCAATATTATATGATGGTGCACCAATAATATTGAGATGTTACATTAAAATGATATATGTTCATTGTGATGATGTTGAAAAATATATAATTTTTGTGATGCATCTCTAAGAATATATAATATATTGTATAATATTGATTAGCTAATATATAATTTTTTACTTATTTATTTTGTTAATACATCTATAAATGTTAAGGTATTTGAGGGGCTTCAATAAGATACTATATAAAAAACCTTTTAAATGAATTATGTTTCATAGATGTGTGTGTGTGTGTGTGTGTGTGTGCGCGCGCGTGCGCGCACGCGCGCGCGCATGCATGCGTGGGCGCGTGTGTGCGTGCGTGCGTGCATGTGTGTGTGTGAATATACTAGAAAATCTACAAATTATATATATAATTATATATATTTACACACACACACACACACACACACATTTAATGAAGTTATATAGTATAAGTGATTTCATAGATTTAACTTAATGATTTAGATTATCTCTATTCTTATATACACTAATTTTAATGTTCGATAGATAACTTATAATGTATGCATTCCCTAAACTTTACGTAAGATTTGAAATGACATTATATGTCATGTATCTCACTCTTAAATATTTTTAAACATTTTCTGCATGAAAAATTGGGTAATATAATGTACTACATTTGTTAAAACACAAACATGTATTCATAACTTTAATTATATATTATTCTCTCTATGCTTATATCAACTTACCTTTGATTATATTTTTGTTAATTAACTTTTTTTTAGTAGATCTCCATCAGCATATTGATTTGAAAGTCTAAGATTGAATTCAGAAACAACCTTTCAATTATGAGGGTTTACCTTTCTGTTGTCATAAATTTCTTCAAACATGTTATCGAGCCACTGCATCTAGTATTTCTAAGTATAATAAAGGGATCAACTAGTATAAATAATCCATGATGTTGGTAGTGGTGATACTGAAAGTGAAGTACTTGAAATGCTAGAGGAAGAACCGGATTCAGTTCAAAAATATTTTGAACAATGTGTTGAATCTTAAGTAGACATTAAGGAGAAGAAATCAGAGATAAATAAAACCTTATCAAAGGTAGATTCTATTTTAAATAATTATATTGTAACATTTAGTTCAAGTGAAAGGTTAATGGCTCAAGTGTCTCTGAAGAACTCTTAACTAGTTGATTCATTTGCCATATGAATTCTCATCTATCTCTACTTAAAGGAGGGAGGAGATTGCATTTTTGTTAGCAATAAAAAAGGTATATATAAAGATGAGTTCAAAGCATTGAAAATAAATCTTATATCCAAAAAATAAAATGATATGGAATGGATTTAAATGTTTTTTAATTTTCTTATTAATTTTTTTTATAAGTTTGCAATTAATTTATATCTTATTTATATTCTATCTTAGTCATTAATAAAAGAGATTTATTTTGAAATCTCATTTGTAAAATCTTTTTCTTGAATATATAAAAGAAAGTCTTTTTCTTGATTATATAAAAGAAAGTCTTTTTCATAACATTATTTTGTTAATAATAAAAACATATTATTTTATATTATCTAATAATATTATTTTATAATGTTAGATGTGAGAATATATATTCATTACAATATAACATTATTTTATGTTATCCAATGTTTGAGTTAGAACAATATAGCATTCATCGATTTGAAAGGAGGGGGAAAACAAGCATACATATATTGTTATACTATATGTTCTAACTTAACTTCTCTTGGAAGAAAGGGCATATATTCTATGGATTTCAAACGTTAATATGAAAATCAAAGACCAACATCTATAAGAACCAGGGAACTTTACAGGAAAATATATTGAAAGTCAGCAATTCTTTTTTGTGAGGAGAATGGAGGATGGTAGTAGTTATTATTTGATGAATAGAATTTTCTTACAAATTATTAAAAGAGAATACTTTGAAAATATTTTGAAGAAAGATCATTTTTCAAAAATATATCAAATAAATAAGTGGTATTTGGAAATTATTTGATTAATAGTTTATAAGGTATTTGTAAATGTAATATAGAATTCATTTAATTAAAATAATATAATTTTAAATATAAAGTATCAGAATTATTAGCGTAGATAAAATTTATTATATTTTACTGAATCTTACGTAACATTGAGGTAATGGAAATGTTACTTATTTTTTAATAAATTGTTGTAAGACAAAAGTTTTTTATTTTACTCTAGTCAATCTTAAGAAGGTCGAACAAAGTTTTAAATCTTATCATATATTTTGAGTCAATTTTTATACGGATTTATTAAACTTTTGTTATAATTTCAAGGCTAATAATAGTTTACTAATCGTTTTCTTTAAATTTTTAAAAAAACCATAATATTACATGTGCCAATAAGATAATTTTATTAAGAGTCCACTCTTTGTATCATTTGAAATTTGATCACCAATATAACAGTAAACAAAATATTAACGTTGTATTATACTGTATAACATATTTTTTATTTACAAAATGAATATTATAAAAATTGAGAAAAACACATCCCCAAAAAAAAAAAAAAAAAAATAAAATAAAAAAAAATAACACTTAGATTTTAAGTATAAAATAAAAAACATAGCTTTAATGCGCTCTAAGTACCAAAAACAACAATAGTACATGTCCACTTTATAAACCACGGTGCAACTTAAGCCTACATTCAAGGCTGCACCTACTTACTGAATATCTATCAATTTTAAGTATGAATAACCATATATGTATTCTTATTTAAGAATATTTTGTAAGATATAATTTTATTTTCGATGTTTCTAATCACCATATAACGTACAATTGGTAGGGCACTGGATTAGTTGATGTTTTATAATGTATATAAAGTAAGGTCGGCAAAGCGGACTATTTGGCGAGCCTCTCTTTTACTGCATGGCCGGAGTCTAAGTGACGCGTAAGATGGGCATACTGCCATTTTTTAGACATACGCGCAGGACAGAGGGGTCCAATTTCGTTTTCCAAGTGCACCGTTTTTCCATCCCTAAAGCGTTCACAAAAGTTTATCGCGTGACTTGCCCGTCTACAACTTTATACCTCTTTTTTAATATAACGATGACTTAAAGCGACTCGCATCTAAATCGATACCCACAACCCAGAGAAAATTGCGATTTCCGGAAAACAATTCCATTTGTTGATTTTTTTAAAGAATGTTTCCAAGCATTCTAAGCTGTGAGCTTCTCTTCTTGTGAGTTTTTTTTAAGAATTTTAAATAAAATTAAATCACAGTTAAATATATGCAATATTCATAATAGAGAAGAAATAATAATTGGAAAAATATTTTTCTTTTCAAATTATTGGAATCACTCTCCTTCTCCTTGAAAGTAAAAATATCAATTACAATGTATTAATAGAATTGCATGTGAACATGCTTTTCTAATTATTAAATATAATATTTTAAATTTATGTAAATAATAATTTGCATCTAATATCAACTAAAACTAACTCTAGTCTTTTTAAGGTTTTATTTTTTCTAAAAATATATTAACTAAAAATTAACTGTCTAAATTTAGGTCCACAAAAACTGTTCATGCAAACTAAATTTACACTAATAGTATAAAAATAGAACTGAGTGAATAGCACTTCAACATCAATTTTCAATTTTCAATACTTTTGACATGTTTGCTAAATAATGCTCCATGAATGAGTGTTGGATAAATTTATTGCTTTCGATCTTGTAACGATTTACACGGGAGAAGTGTTGTAATCTCCACATCACTTTCTTTAAATTCGGGTTCTACCCTAGAAGTTTAAACCTAATAGCCAGCCCCAAGAATTTCCCTACACGATAGGGCTATTCCCCACAAGCGGGGCCTTTCTGGGTCCATTCACTTTAAAATGACACACACAATTGGATAGTGACACTAGTAAAATTTCAGTGTAGACCCCATCTTTGTGCTAAAATTTGTATGGCAGAGATGCAAATACGTATATATACTTTGTAAATAATAGATTATTTTTGCCATCGTAAAACCAGTATATAGCAAAAAAACAAGAAAATAAACACAGACTTCAACAAGTTGCCACAACAATGCTAAAAAACAAGAATTTTATTGATTTTTTTGAATTTCTTGATCTTCTTTTCCTTGTCCATACAAAGCTGTGCCTAAGGCGTTTATAAATAGAATGTGAAAGCAAAAATAACTGAAAATAAACTCATTGTTTAACTGCATCTAACTAAGTCTAAACTAATCCTCAACTGCTACTGCATGGATGTTGAGCAAGGAGTAAGACTGCTTGTTTAACTGTTTGAACTAACTAATCTCTAATTGTTTGTTAACTACTGTGCATGCATGAGGAGGGAGGTGGAACAGACAGTTAAGTCGTGAGTGGAGAAATTATCTCCAATTAATCTTTAGTTTCTAACACTCCCCCTTAATTTCTACCACTAACTACTTCAGCATTTACAATGCCTAAATTTTGTCTTAGATAATCAAAGGTCTCCTTTGCTAATGCCTTTGTGAATATATCTGCCAATTGATCTTAAGATCTGCAGAATTCCAGATGGATTTCTCCATTGTTCACTAGCTCTCTGATAAAGTGAAATCTTGTATCAATGTGCTTGCTCCTCTTGTGAAAAACATGATATTTGATAATGCAATTGCTGATTTGTTGTTACAAAAGATTGTTGTTGACTCCTTCTGTGCTTGTAATAAATCTTTCAATATTCTCCTCATCCAAGTTGCTTGACATGCTGCTGATATGGATGCTACATACTCTGCCTCAGCTGATGAAAGTGTCACTATAGGTTGCTTTTTGGATGCACACGTGACCACACCTATTCCTTAAAGAAATGCTTGTCCAGAAGTACTCTTCCAGTCATTAATGCTACCTAAAAAATCACTATCAGTATAACCAATCAAACTAAAATCATTAGTTGTGGAATATAAAATTTCATATTCTGTTGTTCCTGCCACATATCTCAATATCCTCTTTCCAGCTTTCCAATGTGAGTCTTTTGGTGACTCCATGAATCTAGAGATTAAACTGACCCCATACATGATATCTGGTCTTGTAGCTGTAAGATACACCAAACTACCAACTAGTCTTTTGAATGTTGTAGAATCAATATTAGATCGTAGGTCTTATTTGCTAAATTTGGTCCCTATAGCTACTGGTGTAGGTGCTGGTTTACAATTCAGCATCTTAAATCTCCTTAACACATCCTTTGCATATTTAGTTTGCAAATAAAAATTATTTTCTCTGATTGTACAACTTCTATGCCCAAAAATTACTTCATTAATCCCAAATCTGTCATTTCAAATTCTTTCTTCATTGCTGATTTAAATGTGTCTACAAAAAAATTTCCAGTGAAAATCAAATCATCAACTTACAAACACATAATCAAAATCTGACCTTCTTTGTTGATTTTTGTGTACAAAGTAGGCTCACTATTGCTTCTGCTGAATCCAATGTTTTTCATATATGAATCAATCCTGCAATACCATGCTCTTGGTGCTTGCTTGAGACCATAAAGGGCCTTCCTCAATCTGTAGACTTTTTCTTCATGTCCTTGCACTTCATAACCTGGTGGTTGTTTCAAATACACTTCTTCATCTAGGAAACCATTCAAAAAAGCTGATTTGACATCCATTTGATATACATACCAATTATTTTGAGCAGTTATTGATAAAACCATTCTAATAGTATCAAGTCTAGCAATTGGGGCAAATGTTTCATTATAGTCAATTCCATGTTCTTGTGCAAAACCTTTTGCTACTAACCTTGCCTTGTGCTTTTCAACATTTCTATCTGCATCAAATTTGGTCTTATAAACCCATTTGACTCCTATGCAATCCTTACCTTCAGGTAGATTAGTTAGATCCCATGTTTGATTTCTTTCAATAGCATTCATCTCTTCATCCATTGCTTTTATCCAGTGTTCCTCATTAATTGCTTCTTCATTATACATAGGATCATGAGTGAAAAGAGCAAAATCTGAACACAAATTTAACTTCTCTTCTTCTTGATTATAAATCTCATTCAAGTTTCTTATTTTCTTACCTTTAAATCTTGATCTTAAAGTAGCAAGAGTTGGATATTATTCATCACTTACTTGTGAATTTGGAGTAGGGTGACATGCATGACTAGATGATTCACCTTTTTCAAAGCTCCTAGGTTTTCTTATTGGAGTGCTTGTTCCTGCTTGTGGAGAGGATTGATCACCTTTCAAATTTTGTTCTTCAAATTATTCTTCATTATGTGGAATTGGTGCTCCAGTTGTGATGGTGCTACCATCCCATGCTTCTTCTTCCTTAAATTCAACATCTCTGCTAATAATCACTTGCTTTGAAATGGGGTTATACAACTTATAAGCCTTTGATTCTTCACTATAGCTAATAAAAATGCATTTCTCACCTCTATCATCAAGTTTTCTTCTTAATTTAGATGGTATAAGAGAATATGCTATACAACCAAAATTTTTGAAATGTTGTACACTATGTTTGTTACCACTGTACGCTTCTTGTGGAATTCGATCTCTGACACTCTTTATTGGGATTCTATTCAGAATATATACTGCACATGCTACTAATTCTACCCAATATTCATTTGACAAGTGTTTGGCCTTATACATGCTTCTAGCCATCTCCATGATTGTTCTATTCTTTCTTTCTGCTACACTATTCTGTTGTGGTGTGTACCTTGTAGTCAATTGCCTTTTAATGTCATGATATCTAAAAAAATATTGAAATTTATTAGACATATATTCACCTCCTCTATCTGATCTAAGTACCTTGATATAACGACCACTCTACTTTTCAATCATAGCTTTGAATTCTTTAAACTTTCCAAAGGCTTCAGACTTATTTTTGAGAAAATATATCCATGTCTTTTTGCTAAAGTCATTAATGAAGGTTAAAAAATAAGTGCTACCTCCAAATGATGGAGTTTGCATTGGTCCACACAAATCACTATGGACTAGCTCCAATATTACCTTTGCTCTATATGAGGCTCCTACTAGAAAGCTCTCTCTATGATATTTTGCTAGAATACAATTATCACATGAACTTCCTGGCTGTTCTATTAGTGGTAATCCCTTCACCATATTTTTATTCTATAACAAATTCAAACCTTCAAAATGTAAATGTCCATGCCTTAAGTGCCATAGCCATGATTGGTCTAGATTCATGGTTTTGAAGTGGGCTTCCTCTTCTCCTTGGATGCATTGAATTCGAAGAGGGAACATCTGATTCTTGGTCATCTCCACTTTTCCTATCAACCTGTCACTTGGAAACTTGTCTAGTATTATACAAACATTATCCATAAAAGATACTCTGTAACCTTTCTGTACTAACTATCTAACACTCATAAGATTATGCTTTTGTCTAGGTATAAAATAAACATCAGGTATAAACCTTCTTTCACCATTTTTTTCCAAAACATTTATTACTCCTTTACCCATTACATCCACTTTGATATCATTTCCTAAATTAAGTTTAGATTTTATAGAATCATCAAGACTAGCAAAAAAAAATTTATTCCCTGTCATATGATTACTGCATCCACTATCTAAGAACCAAATATCTCTAGCTTTTTCTTGAGTAACATGACAAGTGAGAAATAAGCTTTTAGGATTAGAACTAGATTCATTTGTGTAATTAGCATTCTGCTTGTCCACATATCCTTGTTTCCTTCTGTAGTCACTTGCATAATGTCCATACTTTTTGCAGTAATAGCATTGAATATTAGATTTATCAAACCTCTGTGAACTTTGCTAGAAGTGATTGTTTCCACGTCCTCTATTTTTGTATTTTTGATTACTATTTTCACTTTGATTTGGATTATTCCTTTCAGTTCTGCCTCCGACTCTTCCTCTGAAGTTTGACCTTCCTCTTCCTCTTCCTCTGCCAAATGATACATGTGACTTGAAAGCATTCTCAAGAGAGGTATTGATATTCCTATTGATTCTGGATTCGTGTGTTAACAAAGAACCCATTAATTCATCTACAGATAACTGTGCCAAATCCTTGGTTTCCTCAATAACTACAACTATTGCATCAAATTTACTAGGTAACTCCTAAGTATTTTTTCTATGATCTTCTGATCTGTTATTGTTTCTCCATTAGATCTAATTTGATTCACTATATTCAACACTTGACCCATAAATTGGTGTATTGAATCTGAATCATTTATTTGCAAATTTTCAAAAATTCTCCTAAGAGATTGCAATTTAGCAATTTTTACCTTTGTATTACCTTTATAGGTAGTCTCCAAGATTTTCCATGCTGATCTGGATCTCGTTGCTACTGTAACTCTAGAAAAAATAGATTCATCCAGTTCTTGTTGGATTATAATTAAAGCTTTTGCATCTTTTTTCCTGTTCTCTTTAAGCTCGTCCTTTTGTGCTTGAGTTAATCCCTGATGGGCAGCCTCATCCTACGGTTCTACAAAACCATTCTCTACCAGATCCCAAACTTCTTGTGAGCAAAACAAAGTTCTCATCTTAATTACCCAAAAATAGTAATTCTTACCATTGAAAATAGGAATTTGAGGCTGAGAAATACTGTTATTCGTTGCCATGTCTCACGCTGAAAGATGACAATGAACATCGGCTGCAAGGAGGGTTGAAGCGCACTTCTTCACTATGCTTTTCCTTATCTAACTTTTCATCTACTCAATGTCAAACCTTCTATCCTTTCTTTTCCTACAAAACAAACTCTAGAGCGAAATTCTTAAAGCCCTTCTCGGTATTTAAGTGAACTTCAATGGTCTTGTCCGTGCTGTCCGTTCTTCACTAGCAATTGCAGAAAGAAACAAAATAAATAACAATAAACAAATAAAAAACTTTTGATGCAAGAGTAGATTGAATGGGCAGACTACGCTTGTTCTTTGACTGCATCTTGTTGGCTGCTTGCTGGCTGTCGGCCCATAGCATCCCCACGACCTTGCGCTTCAATAAACAGGTGTGTGATTCCTTTGTTTTGTCTTTTCTTGAACTCTTTTGGCTCTTCCTTCACGCGTTGACTATTGTGCGCGTCTGCTGCATCCAACCTGGCGCTTTCAACCAGTGCTCTTCTTGACTACGCTTCTTCTATCTCATGGCTTTGAAGTGCATCACCTTGTTCTACTTGACTACTGGGCTTTTCTCTTTCTAACATGTGCTCTGATACCACTTTGACACGGTGGACTGCTTCAAACGGTCTTGCGCCAGTCAAACGCCTTGACCGTTTAGACTTATTCTTCACACGAAACTGCAACCTAGACTTCTTCTGTGATTGTTGCGGTCCAAACTATTGTGCGCGTCGACTAGGCTCTCCCTGTGAACTGTTGACTGCTCTCTTAGTTGGCTCTTCTCCACTGAGCTCATCTCTCCTTCCCCATGATCCGTCTGATCTTCAGGCTCTGATACCAATTTGTAGGGTTAAAATAGAGCAAAAAAAATAAGAAAATAAACACAGACTTCAACAGATTGCTACAAGAATGCTAAAAAATAAGAATTTTATTGATTTTCTTGAATTTCTTGATCTTCTTTTTCTTGTCCATACAAAGCTGCGCCCAAGGCGTCTATAAATAGAATGTGAAAGCAAAAATAACTGAAAATAAATTAATTGTTTAACTGCATCTAACTGAGTCTAAACTAATCCTCAACTGCTACTGCATGCAAGCTGAGCAAGGAGTAAGACTGCTTGTTTAACTGTTTGAACTAACTGATCTCTAACTGTTTGTTAACTGCTGTGCATGCATGAGAAGGAGGGAGGTGGAACAGATAATTAAGTTGTGAGTGGAGAAATTATCTCCAATTAATCTTTAGTTTCTAACATACAATAAGCCAATCCATAGAAAAAATTATTTTTAGCGCACAAGCAAAAATTCAATCTAAGAGCATGTTTTACAGGTCAAACCAGTCTAATAAGACCATTCTATAAATCTTCCATGGAAACAAGGCAAGCAAATGAAATATCTGGATGATAATAACAATCAATATATTGTTAACAAAATGTTATAGCCGTAAAACATATAATACATGAACGTCAAAAAAAATTACGTTTACCATCTCGTAGCTTGAGAATAAAAGAAGCATTCGTTAAGAGTAATTCGTTATCTCTACTAAAAACTAACAGCAGCATGTTGCAACAGTAAAAAAAGTGCAGCATCATTTAATCTCTTCTAAACTGGAGGTTCTGCCACAGATGTTGGATTAGCAATAAAGGTAGGGTTGTCATCGCCTGCCATTATCACAATTACTCTTTCATCCATCTCACAATCGCCATGACACTGCGTATTCTTCTTATCCATCTCAATCTTGTCACTCTCAAAATGCTCATTTCTCGACTCACTCTCCGTAGATTTTTACAGTCGGAGCATGCCAAGAGAAACGAAGCAAAGAGAATAAGAACAATCATGGCACCCATCCCGCTCATCAGATATGGAACAGGTGACCTCCATAGCGAATTACTGGTGCTACCTGCGCTAGAAGGCTCGCCAATATTTCTCATACTATTACAAAATCCCTTCACAACAGTACTTGAAAGGAGGTTCGGAAAATGGGGTTTATATAATAGTTATAGTAGGGTAACAGCCAAAGAAAATTGCGAACGTCTACAAATAGCATTTGGTTTCTGTTGGGAAAAAAATGAAGTGATCAACACTCAACTGCCGTTAATTTGTGTAGTGGTTAATAAAGGACCCGCTCTCTTAGTGAAAAAAATCACGCTAACGTGAAATCTTTCGATGAGAATACTGCGCACATTAAAACTTTCACTTAAATTTCCATCATTCTATGCAAATAAAAAACGATGTGCAGACTAGTAGTTTTTCAACACACAATAGTGGCCGACAAGACCTTGTTTTGGCATCGTCAACAGTTGATGGATTTTGATAGAGCGTGCAAAAGCAGTGCAGCTCGGAAATGCAACCCACGCAAGCTCTTCATGACATAATAAAATTGAACATTTCTTAATAATGTGAATGCTTCCTAAAGCAATGACAGCCTAACCCATCTTGCACGTCAATAATGATGTGGGAATTAATGAGGGTTTTGGTTGGCATTTCCATAATGATGTGATGGATTAACATGTACATAACGACAAAAACATGCATTGAATTTATTTTAACATCGTCTACAAACAACTAGTAAGATGACATTTAAATACCGTTTACTCATGACTTGGAGCGCTTTCGAATGCGAAACGTATAAACGTCACACATTTCCTCGATAACTTTATTGACATTAAGTTATATATTAATGGATTAAAATAAAACGATCAATTAACTTTTGGACCAACTTTCTTATGATTTGTATTATCAAATTTCTAATTTAGATATTAATTTCCACTTAAGGCGATTAATGATCAATGCAATTGAAAAGGATAATACTTAATCTTAGAACATAAAGTGAGAGTGTGCTATGTTCTCAAAGAAAAAATAATAATGGAAATTTTAATGAGGTTTAATTATATTTTTATTTGAAGACAATAGATTATATTAGAACATAAAAATAATGCACATTGTATTAGATATTGTGATATGTATTTTATTATTATGATGATATTTTTTTTGGAAGTATAAATTTATTTCCTTGAATTATCAATATTTGAGAACTTTAGTTTGAATGTTTAATATAAAAATTATATTTTGTAAATATTTTTATTCAAACATTACTCTTGACCTCTCTCACATACTTTTTACAACAAACTTTCACCTACACAATTTCTGAATTTTGAATGATTTTGGGAGTCATTTGGAATGAGAGAGAAAGTGGGATGGTAGGTGAAGTGAGCAGTTAAGTAAAAAGGAGAATGTGAAAGAATGGAACAAGTGAGAGAAGAGCAAAACATTACTGTAATTTGTGCGAGCACAAATAACAGAACAATTAGGTGCAAGATAAAGACAAGAGTGTAAGTAGGAGTTTGTATGCAATAAAATACTACAAAATACATAGAGCAACATGTACAAAAGGATTGTTAAGCATAAACAACAAATAAAAGTTTCAGAGGTAATCAAGACCTAAATAAATGAATCAACAATCAGGTAAAAAGGCTCCAAAGGTAATCAAGAGCTACAATGTAGTGCGTGCAATAATAGAATATTGAAAATAGTAGTAGTTTCAATAAGAAGTTTTTGTATATAATTTTAATCAATAGAAATTTTTAATAAATATAAGCATATCTATTTTTTTGAGTATTTGTTATTTTATTTAATTGTGTTTTAGCTCAAGATTTTCCACGCTTATTTAGTATTATGTTCCCCAATTTTGGATTTATTTCCATTAATTAGTATTAGAGTGTAGGTCTTAAAGGCCTATTAAAACATTGAAGCCAACAACAACAACTCTTGACAACAACCCTTATGTTTGATGGAAATAACTATATGTATAGTGTATTAAGATGAAGATGATTTTTTTTATCTAAAGTGTTGTAGGAACTTGTAGAAGGATGTTATACTAAGGTAGTAGACCTATCAACATTAATTGATCTCACTCAATAAAAAATAAAACTTTAAAAGGGGAATATAACAAATGATGTCAAATCGTTAAGTTGTATTCAGATGGCATTAAGCAATTCAAGGTTTGAAAGGATAACAAAAAATACTCATTCCAACAAAGCATGGGACATTTTATATTATACATACCAAGGTAACGACAAGGTGAAACTAGTCAAGTTCCAACTATTGAGAAATGATTTACAAACATTTCTAATGAAATAATGTGAACCTATAAATGATTTCTTTACAAGGGCTATGAACATTGTTAATCAGATAAGGATAAATGGAGATACTCTTGAAGACCATAAAATCATAAATAAGGTACTAAGGAGCCTACCAATAAATTTTGATCCTAGTTTGGTTATAATAGAAAGATTCTAAGTACTTATGATAAATGATAGCTGATGAGCTAGTGGGTTTAATATAAGCCCATGAACAAAGGTTGAGTAAGTAAACTAGCTCTTCCCATAAACAAGACTTCAAAACAAATGTGAACGTGAGAGGTAGGGGAAGATGAGAAAATAATAGAGGTAGACATATAGATTGCAACAACCAAGAAGGAGGAAGGCATAATTGTAAATAACCACATGGAAGGGGAAGAGGAAGGAGAAACAACACTTTAAGAGATGGTTCAACATAAAGGTGTGTTAATTATAATTCCTACTATTATTATTGCAAAAGTATGGATGTTATTTAAGTGAATGTAGGAATAAATAATATGTTTTGAATTAAAAATATATATATTTATCTAAATCAAATGAGGTTGAACTGAAATAAAATGAAAATGGGGGAACTTGTTTATAGCATACACCGTATTTGAGAAAAGTAGTAGCGAAACATGATATCTAAATAGTGGATACAATAAGCAATGAATGGGAAAAAGGAGATTTTCAATAGCATAGTTGAATCAATCAATCCTAAAGATGAGATGGGAAAAATGATAAGGTCGATATTATGGGCAAGGGTAACATATCCATTCATATGAGGTAAGGTGAAAGGAGACAAATTTAAGATGTTTATCATGTGCCAGGGTTGAATCAAAATTGGATCAACATTATGCAACTAGTCTAAAAGGGTTATAATGTGATATTTGAAGATGGAGAGTGCATCATTTATGATATAATTAGAATTAATAAGTAGAGTGAAATTATCAAGATGATAAGAAATAATTTTTTCCCATTCAAGAATGTAATGTCAGATCTGCTAGTTACATTTACAATAACTGTGAAGGATCAATATACTCTTTCGTCCCTGATGTATGGTCATTTGAATTTTAATGGGTTAAAAAGTATTAAATAGAATTTTATGGTACAATGATTGACTCTAATAGAACAATCAAATAAAGTTTTTGAAGGTTGCATATTGGCTAAGTAACATAGGAACACCTTTCCCTCAGGTAAGTCATTGAGAGCAAGATATCCTCTTACACTACTACATTCCTATTTGCATTGTATTATGAAGACCCCCTCCTTATCCATGAATAATTATTTCACTGCTTTAAATAATGAATTTATCAAAAATACATTGTTATACTTCTTAAAGTACAAATTAGAAACATTTAAAAAATTTAAGCAATTTAAGGCCACGGCTGAAAACCATAGTGGTCATTCCATCAAGAGTTTGAGAATAAATAAAGGGGGAGAATATATATGAAATAATTTTATGAAATTTTTTAAGGATAATGGGATCAAGAAACATTTCATAGTGATGTATACACCACAAAAAATGGCATATCTGAGAGAAATATTGAACTAATCAATAAATGGTAAGAAACATGTTAAAATACAAATGATTGTCAAATGAGTATTGGGTTTAATTGGTTACAATAATAGTGTACTTGTTGAATATATGTCATAATAATAGTGTTTGTGACATGAATAAACAAGATTCATAGAGAATAATAAAGATAAGTGTTGAACACTTAAGAGTTTTTGGATGTGGGGAATATGCACAGGTGACTAAGCAAAGAAGATCAAAGTAGGATGACAATAGAAAATATTATATCTTTATTGGTAATAGTGAACAATCAAAATATTAGAGGATATAAAATATAGTCATGATGGAGCTAATAATCATGTAGGATGTTCAATGCATTGAGGATGCAACTTGGGAAGTTAGACAAGATTAAAAAAAATCACAAACAAGGGTTGGTGAACCCTTGCTTAGAACTAAACCAATAAATGGTGAAACCTCTAATTCATTGAGTTAGAATCATATTTCATAAAGGGATGATTCATATATTAGTAGTGGCCAAACAAGAGCTTAAGGTGTAACTCAGGAGACAAATTCATCATCCTCCAACTCAAGTTAGTACATAGATAGGATAAGAATCTTGTAATAAATCTATGACTAATTAAGGTATGAAGAAAATGAAAATGAAACTATGAATTTTATATTATTTTTAGTATTTGATTCTATCTATTTAGAAGATGTAATGAAGGAAAACAAGTGGTATGAATTAATGATATAATAAATGCATGAAATAGAAAAAATCCAAACATGAGAACTAGTATACCTTCTAGAAAGAAAATAATTCATAAGAGTCAAGTGGGTTTACAAAACCAATACCACTCTAGAAGGTAGGATTATAAGACAAAATAAAAATCTAATTATGAATGGGTACAAGCAATGGCTCATATGTGAATACAATGATACATTTTATCCTGTTGCAAGGCTAACAATGGTGAGAAAAATAATAGTAATAACTACTCAACACAAGTGGAATGTTCATCAAATGGAATTAATGTCCACCTTCTTGAAGAGTGTGTTAGAAGAAGAGGTGTACGAGGGATGACCACCTTGTTATGATATTCTAGGGCATGGAAAAAATACATGTTAAATCATTCATTGTATGGGCTCAAGAAAACACTAAGGTATTGATACAAAAAAATGGATTCATACTTATTGAGCAATGGATTTACCAAATGTGATAGTGAACATATAATCTACATCAAATCAAGAAAAACATGTATTATAATTATGGTTTTATATGTGGATGATATAATATTTATCAGATATGAAAATAAGTCCACCTCATAATTCAAAATAGATATGAAAGAGTTTTAGATGAATGATCTAGTTTGCTGATGTTTTTTTTTGGCATTGAAGTCAAACAAATTGAAGATGTATTTTTTGTGTAAAAAGACAAGTATGAAAAGGATATTTTAGAGAGATTTAAAATATTTTATAACAAACCAACATCAACATAATTTGAAACAATTTTTAAATATCATGAGGAATATTGGAGCATCATTGTAGATCCCACATGGTACAAGAGCTTGTTAGGAAAGAAAGAAAAAGGATCTTGAGATATGTCAATGTAATAAGTGGCTATGGAATTTTGTATGCAACAGTAAATTAATTTCATTTGGTGGGATATACAAATAATTATTGGGCAGGTAGTCTTGATGATATAAAGAGCACACCCGAATATGTGTTCCATATTTGGTCATAAAAAAATTAATGGGATTAAAAGAAATAATCCATTGTTTCACTCTCTACCATTGAAGCTAATTATATATTAAAAAGTTTAGTAGTATGTCAAGTCATATGGATCAAAAGGATCTTGACAAATTTGTATAAGGATAAAAAGTGTGCAACTACAATATTTTTTAATAATCTCTCTTCCATAGATCTATGAAAGAATCATGTTTTTTATCGGAGAAGAAAACATATAACAATCAAGTATCAATTCATTATAGAAATAGTAGAAAATATATTCATAGAAATTAAATTTTATACATCAAAGTAGAAGTTCACTAACATATTTACTAAGCCTTTGTCAAAATATACTTTTCAGCATTTAAGATAAAGACTAAGGGTCATAGATGCAACAAAAATGGTTCTAGAAGTCCATAGAGTAGCTCCAAAGGTCCACAAGTCAACTCTGAGGTCTACAAGCTAGCTCTAGAGGTCCACTAAGAAGTTCTAAAGGTTCATAAGATAGGTCTGGAGGTCCATAGACCAGATCCAAAGGCTAGATCTAAGCATCCATAAGCTATCACTAGAGGTGGACAAATTAAATCTTGAGATAATATGAATGGTGAAAAGGGGTTCGGTAGAGCATGGAATGAAATTTAAGATTAAGAGTGTTAAAATATTACACTTGACCTCCCTCACCGACCTTCAATAGAAAAAGCATGACTACAATAATTAATACATAGTTTTTGAAATTGAATAATTTTTGGAGCCGTTTAGAATGATGTTAAAGTGGGAGGGTAGGTGAAGTCAATAGTTAGGTAAAAATCAAAACGAGGTAGAATAGAGAACAAGTGAGAGAGATAAATTAAACAACAATTTGTATAAGAAAATATAATAGAACAGGGTGCAAGAGAAAGACAATAGTCTAAGTAGGAGTTTATAAATAACATAATACTACGTAATATAGTTAAAGTACAAAAGGAATGTCCATCAACAACAACAAATAAGTGCTCAGAAGGTAATCAGGAGCCCGATATAAGGAAGCAAAACTCAAGTGAATAATATTTGAAGTTAATCGGGAGTTACATTATATTGTGTGGAAGAATTACAGAGAAAATAATGGTAGCTCTAGTAAGACGTTTTATATGGATAAATGTAATCAATAGAAACTTTTTATATATATATATATATATATATATATATATATATATATATATATATTTGAGTGTACTTATTTTATATTACATTCTTTAGCAGTAAGCTGGTAGATTGTTACGTAGCATAACTAGTAGTTAGACGAGCATTTGAAGGTTTACAGTTGTGATAACTGTTTTATGTAATGTATTCATACATATGCTATTTCAATGATCAAATCATCAAGCATTTACACTCTTCAACCTAGTATCAGATCATACCAAACCTGGTGGAAAAGTGCAGCACAACCAAGAGTGTAGAGTGGAAGTCTTAGTGTTCGAAGCCTGGTGTATAGACATCGTAGAGAGAAGCTGATCGACGCTGCAGAATAAGATGCAAACCGCTGAAGAAGAGGATGCGAACTATTGGTGGAAGTCCTATGTGCAAAGGAAATCATGGATTGGAGAGAGTCAGTAACCAACGGCTAAGAAGTGCTCTCAAGAGCAACCACTAAGGCACTGAGATCACAGCCGAGAAGGCAAAATATTAAAACCGGCAGCCATGTAGGCGCCATCGTGTGAGTCATCCATAAAGCCGCTATCATAAGCGCGGAAAAGTGGAATATAATTTCACTCTCTGAACATCAAACATTTAGTGTGTTTGGATGAATTCCCCCAGTATTTATTATGCTTTACAAGATACCCTCCAGAACATTGGAAATCTTCAACTGGACGAATTAGTTCGCCAAGGCCTGCTCGACTATTTTCTATTCAATGTGAAGTGCCAGGCATGGAAAATTAGCACAAAACTTGACGAAGGCTATGATGCAGGTGATGAACACGAAGAGGAAATCCCACATAACCATCCATGTTTGATTGCACAAGCATATCAAGCCCACTTGCATGCCACTTTTCATCCTTCAAAAAGGGACACTTATTTGTACATCAAACAATTTTGAAGCAATAAGATCCTATTTTGATTGTGAAATCTTTTGCAAATAAATTAAAAAAATATTTCTGCACCCAAACTACTCTTGTTTGATGCCCAACTTCTCAAAGGGCCAAAATTTTCAACGTGAAAGATGAAGATGCAAACGATTCTTCAATACAAATAATTATGGGGAATAATCATTGGTATAGTGACCCATCTTACTACAGTTGATGAGTGACTAAAATATGACGAGTCAAATACAAAATCTTGGATGTTGATCACACTTAGTGTCATTGATGAGGTTCAGCATCATATTCAGTATGTAACAATGTTGAAAGAGGCTTGGGACATTCTATCCACCATTTATGAGGTGAAGACCCAAATGAAGATTCTCCATCTCCAGTCCAAGCTTCATACTCCCAGTATGATAGAAAGCAAGAAAGTTGAGGAGTTATTATGCCAAGTAGTAGAGCTATGAGCAGAATGAGTTACACTTGGAGAAATAATGGAGGACACGCTGTTGGTTTTGATCAAATTGAGAGCTCTCACAACTCAAATTTGAAAATTTGTCAAGACACTAAACATCACAAAGCAAGTGGTGTTTTTGAAAGAACTAGTGAATTTGATTCAACAAGAAGAACCTATCCAGTCCGTGTAAGATGATTTTGAGGATAAAGCCTTAATTTCCAAGTAATGTGGTCCAAATTTCTCTAAAGGACCACCAAAGTAGTCATAATAATAGTATAAATCTGAGAAGACAAAAATATGGTGTCATATTTGCCACACTAATATGCATGACATTGATTGTTGATGGTATAATCGCTTGACACAAGGCTCATCCAGTCAAGAAGGCACATCTAGTGGAGAAGATTTACATAAATCAAAATGATGTCTTTAGCAATATAATCAATGTGGACACATAGCGACACAACATGAACAAGATGATTAATTTGAATAAGAGGTAGCCATAAAATTAGATTGTGACAACACATATAAGACTGTAGTTCTTGTCTTCCAAACCTTGTAACAAATGAGAAAATTTTGATTTCTTGACTTTGGTGTAAGTAAGCATATAATAGGATGCAAGGAACTCTTTGATTCATTGATGAATCAAGCCACTCGAGATTGAGTTTTATTTATAGATAATAAAGAGTATGTTGTAGAAGGAATTGGCATTGTCACCATTCCTCTCAAGATGAGAACTTGTACACTCACAAAGGTACTGTATGTCCTGGATTGACAAAAAAAATCTTGTCTTTAAGTCAACTATTGAATCATAAAGTTAAGGTAGAGTTCATGATCAAGAATGACACAAAAACCTATCTCTTCTCACATGAAGGTAAGGTCACTGTTAGAGATTTTTTAAAGGATTGATTATTTAACCTAGATGTAGTTTCATTCAATGTTGTTTGTCTCTTTACCTCGATGGTAGTATTTACTACACTATGACATTATTGATATGGGTACATTTTATTTGGCTCTTCATACCATCTCATCTTTAAGGCCATGGTACATGGACTTTCTTAGTTGTCCAATTCTTTTCTTGTATGCCCTAGATGCTTTACTGGTAAACAACATACGGTTATGTTCAAGTTGAGTTCCTCACGTGTTAAGGATCATGTTGATGTGATACATATTGATATGTATATACCTATGCATGTTTCTTTCCAAGGATTGAAGTACTTCTAAGTATCCATTGATGATTTATCTCGTAAGACATGGGTGTTATTTCTTAAGAAGAAGACTTAATTCTTTACTCATTTTAAGGTCTTCTATCAACATGTTGTCACCTAGTTAGGAAGGCCTCTACAAGTCCTATACTCAAATTGATGGGGTAAATTCACATCAAAATAATTCGCGAAGATATTAAACCAACAAGGCATCAAACAACTCCTGATTGCTCCCTATATGCTTGAGTAGAATCAAAATTTTGAGTGATGGAATCATTTAGTCATGGAGATGGCTCATTGCATGCTTTTCACTATGAAGTTAGAGGTGTCATTTTGGGTAGAATTGGTTCAAATAGAAATTGATATTTTTATTAGGGAAACTATAAATATCTTGTGAGATAAGACACTAGAAGAGGTATAAAGTGGCCATAAAGCTTCGATCTCTCATATTATAATATTTGTTCATACATCTTATATGCATGTCCCTACTAAAAAGAGAAAGAAAATAAAACAAAAGACATTCTAGTTCCTTCTATTTGGGTATATTACTACCTCAAAAGATTATCATCTCATGGATCCTGATACACAAAATATTTATGAAAGTTGAGCCCTGGTTTGTGACAAGTCATCTTTCGACTCATTACAACAGAAGGAGTCATAACACACCACCTCTCATAGAATATTCCCATAGTTAGATGACGATAATGAATAATCTTCTGAAAAATAAGTTGAGCTTCAAGGAGAATTGTTTATTGATCTTGGAAATCTAGAAGACAATTCTTCATCGAATCAATATCAACATTGATGTCCAAAATGGGTAGAAATCACCATCAAGGATTGACACATTAACTCTAATATGGATACTTCATCAGGAGTTTAGACTAAAATATAGGTGAGAAATGAAGTTATTCTCACACCAATGAGTTCAGTAGTTGACAACACTAAACCAGATATAATTTTAGATGAATTATGTTAACCTCAATGGAAGAAGGCCATATATGCTAAATATGATGCCTTCATATAAAATGGGACATGGGAACTTGTTGATCTACCTATAGAAAATATATCCATAGGCTAAAATTAGATTTTCAAGACAAAATTCAAGGTAAATAGATCCATCAACAAATACAAAACATGACTTATTGTAAAGGGTTATGCTAAAAAAAAAGGAATCACTTATAAGGAGATTATTTCACCCACTATTAGGATCAAGACCATCAGAGTTGTGTGCACACTCATAACATAAAATGGATGGAAGCTTTAGTAGATGGATGTTAAAAGTACATTCTTGAATGGTGATCTCAATGAAAAAGTGTACATGACCCTCAGAGAAGGCTTCATTGATGAAAAACAACCATAAAAGCTATGGATTCTAATTAATTCACTTTATAGACTTAAACAAGCACCAAGATCATGGTACATTAAGATAGATATGACAATCTATTACAACATGGATTTAGTTGCATCTTGTCAAATTCAAGTTAGTATATTAATAAGGTAGGCATTGAGATTGTCATTATGGTTTTCTATTTAGATGATCTTGTGATCACAGGAAGTTCTAATTTTTTGAAGATGTAAATAATGACTTAAAGAAATCCTTTGATAAGATAAAATTGGGGCTACTATATATTGTCTTGGCTTGGAGATATGGAAAAAGAATAATCATATTTTTGTCTCACAATTAAAATATGCCAAGACACTACTTGAGAAATATGGGACTAAAGGCAGCGTATTAGGAGTCTCATTTACTTGACCTATACTAGACTAGACATATGGTTTGTTTTCAGCTATCTTTTCAGATTCATGCAAGAGCCAAATAAGTGTCATTGGATTTCACTCAAGCATGTTTTGAGATATGTCTGAGGTATAGTTAATTATGGTATGAAATACAATAATAACACAAATTTATTCTTGTAGGGTTACACAAAATCATACTATGTTAGATCTGTTCATGACAAGAAATCATCTTTAGGATATATTTTTAATCTCATATCTATATTGATTTTGCATATTAATAAGAAGTAATCTATAGTTAATCCCTCATCCATATATGTATAATACTATACCACATAACAAGCTATGTGCAAATTAATATGGTTATGTCACATTCTGTGTACCATAGACATTCTTGAAGATCAACTACAAATCCTTTTCTATGGCAATTAGGGTGTGTTGATGCTTGTCAAGGATCTAGTATTTCATGAAAGGACCAAACACATTGAGGTCCATGGCCATTATATTTGATAATTAGTCTTGAACCACCACATTCAACTTCAATACTAGCAAAAAGATTTACAGATAACATATATACTCATCAAGTCTCATGCTAAGGTGAAATTTGATTTGTTTCAGGAGTAAACTTATAAAAATAATGTAATAAATGGGATAATGTTAGCATAGTCATTTTATATTACATTATTTATCAGTTAGTCAATAGATAGTTATTTAAAATAACTAGTAGTTAGTTGAGCAGTTGGAGGTTTACGGTTGTGATAACTAATTTTTGTAATTTATTTATACATATGGTATTTCATTGATTAAATCATCAATCATTTATTTTCCTTCTCTCTCTCTCTCTCTCTCTCTCTCTCTCTCTCTCTCTCTCTCTCTCTCTCTCTCTCTCTCTCTCTCTCTCTCTCTCTCTCTCTCTCTCTCTCTCTCTCTCTCTCTCTCTCTCTCTCTCTCTCTCTCTCTCTGTGTGTGTGTGTGTGTGTGTGTGTGTGTGCGTGTGCGTGCGTGCATGTGTGTGTGTGTGTGTGTGTGTGTGTGTGTGTGTGTGTGTGTGTGTGCGTGCGTGCGCGTGCGTGCGTGTGTGTGTGTGTGTGTGTGTGTGTGTGTGTGCGTGCGTGCGCGTGCGTGCGTGCGTGCGTGTGTGTGTGTGTGTGTGTGTGTGTGTGTGTGTGTGTGTGTGTGTGTGTGTGTGTGTGTGTGTGTGTGTGTGTGTGAGTGTGTGTGTGTGTGTGTGTGTGTGTGTGTGTGTGTGTGTGTGTGTGTGTGTGTGTGTGTGTGTGTGTGTGTGTGTTTATTTCATTTTAGATAAAAACTTCCTTTCCTATTTTGTATTTTGATGACCCTATTTTGGATATATTTTGATCATTTATTTCTCCTCATACTAAATGGTAATGAAGTATCAATATGAATCCTAAACAAAATTTTACTACTTTGATTAATTCTCATATTAGACAGAGCACATGAATATTAAATGTTATTAATTTTCAAGCTATAAAAATATAATTCACATATACACTAAAATTGTATGAGATCGTGGTCTTACTGATATTATCCTAGGTTTAACATTGTGCAATTGAAAGCTTTTAGGTAGAAAATCACTATCTTGCATTGTAATATTAACTCCAAGAACATTTATAACCAATGCATGCAATTGATTACTATGTCCTCTCAATATTTAGACAATTACTAATAGGTTTTATAATCAAATATTAAATAAACAAAATTTCTTCTTTGAAGTGTTCAATAATAAAATATGTTATCAACAACATAAAAAATGTACGCATAACTTGATTCTCTAAAAATGGAAAAAATGAAAGGTTTATATCTATACTCAATTATAAAATAATGTAGTTACTCATATATATCTATAGGATTATTACAATATTGGGTAGAGACATATACCTAGCTAGTGTTCACTTCTAGTGCATATCTTATTACATCTCTAAGCCCTTTCAAATTTGATGCATCATTAAGAAAACCTAGTCTATATGAAAATGAAGAATTTACCCTTTATACAATGTTTTAAAATATACAACATAAATGTATATATAAAAATATTTAAAAAAATGTGTCAAAATATAATTATTTGCCTTAGGATTTTACATTTTTAAGCCATAGATAATCCAATGTCCCCCTGCAAAAGAAAGTGGTTGGATACAACAAATAAAACATATACATTTACATTTATATATGAAAAGACATAGTATATCCATATTAAAAATAAATAAATAAGTAAAATTCATTGTATATTTTTTGGGACATATTATTCATTTTTGTTTAAATATTAGTTGGAAACTCAATTAACACCATGTTATGTATTGACCTGACTCATAAGTTAGAATCTGGTACAAACCTATTCTTTCAACTATTATTAACTCCATCTAAAAACACAATTTATATATGGTATAACAATATATACTAGATAGAAAATGGATTTAGTAATGAATTCATTATGGATGTTTCCTTTCTTCTTACACATGGATCAATATTATAACATTAAAAGGAAAATAAACATTGACCATGATATAATCATGAATAGGGACAATAAGTTAAAAATATTATTATTGTATTCATTAAAATATAAAAGGTTAAATAACACTACACTACTCCAATAGAGTATGGAAAAAATTATTTATAATAGAAATATACTATCATAAATAACTAAATAAATTAAGTGTTCCATAAATTTAAAGGAAAGAAAATTGCTTAGAAGGATTTATAATATATAAATAAGGTTCATAAACACAACTAATTTACAACCAACCAATATACTTATAAGGACTAACTTATTTTCTAAATCAGATCTAAGATAGTTCATAATAACATATATAAAGGTGACTATGATCTAATGATGTGACTATCTAGTTAGGCTATTTCAATAACCATAAACATGTATTGAGATATTCTGATAGTGAAAGTTATTCTTAGTATGAGGTGACAATATAATACTATACCACACTTTTTTATAGAATGTGTATGCTTAAATAAACTATTTAGTGTTTTAGAAACCTAAATTTTCCTAATTTATTGTTGTAATTAAGTTTTTTAAAAATTGACATAGTAACCCAATTACCATCTAAAATTTTAATTTTACACTAACAATGTTTCCTTCCACTTTTCAAATAATTGATTAGTTAATTTTATTTAATTATCATGCACACATAATTGCACCTCATCTAGACATCTTCAATGTTTATCTCAATGACTTATTGAGTCATAATTGAACAATTCGACTAGCTTGGTGAGTCATTTAGCTATTTTGACTCATTCCTAGGACATTTTCAACTACTAACTAAATTTCCCATTCTTTCTCACACACAAGCTAATTTTTCACCATCCATTGAGATGAAGACTCAAATCTAGTAGTTGATAATTATTATTACTAAATAAAAATGGGTCATTCTCAACCATTCATCTCACCACCCAAAGGACTATAAATTACATTTCCATCCATCATCTTCACAATCCACCTTCAAGATATGGAATCCAAATCAAACTTATCCTATGCATCCATTTAGAATTTATGAAATCTACACTTGTATGCTTCCTAATTTACCTTTGTTTGGATCACAAATTAACACCCACATTTTAAGCATCAGGAGCAAGTCACATGTTTTCAAAATAGAGAAGGTTATGTATTCTAAATCATTTTGTATGTATTTTTTAAAGATTTATTTCATTTTTTTTTTCTGAATCTAATGTTAGTTTATAGTTAGAATTGGATTTATATATTTGATTTCCTAGTCTAGAATTCTATTTTTTTAGCTATCACATTTTTACATGCCTGGTGAGACCTCTCCCTCATCTTATTCATCACAATTACACTTATTAGGTTATTTTTTATTTTATTTGAATTATTTTAGAATATATATATATATATATATATATATATATATATATATATATATATATATATATATATATATGGTTGATTATATAATAGTGGATTCACAGTACATGAAAAAAAATTCAATATATGAAATAATGGTTTTAATCTACAAAACAATGGTTTCATAAAATTAAATAGTGGATTTGTTTCATAGTACACCAATTTTTTCTTTCACTATATTGGTTTCATTATTGGTTATTTTTATCTACATCTTTTCTAACTGTGATTTTGTAGATGATAATGTATGATTATATATCACATAAGTCTTGTAAACATAGAAAATGTATACCTTAGTTGTTCTTATCATTTATTTACCTTTCCCACTTCCACATGTCCTGCATCTACTCTATCTTTATGCCCCTTGGCCTATATATCTTAGTTTGACTAGTCTTATACTGATGAACTAGATCTTCTACATTATTCAGAATGCTTAAAATGTACTTATCTTCCATCTCTACAAGTTCTAAACATATATATTCTCTCATGCTCCATAGACACTAATGTTCATGATAGATAATAGCATCGATATTTCTATCCTATCCCAATGCAAGTGTATAGTATCCTAAAGTCATCTAATTTACAAATGAAACATATTTTAATTGTCAGCCTAAGTGCCGTAATGTGAGTTATTAATCCAAATGGTTTGATATAAATAATAAGATCAACCCTCATTCATTTCTAACCTAAATCACCCATATAACATTAAAGAGACCGAAGGAGATTTATCAAAAATAATCTATCAAGCATTCAATTATTCAAGGCTTCCCTATTTCCATACCATTCATATGTACAATACATCCAAAAGTCTAAATTAATAAATGAGTAACCTAAAAACTTGATTTACCAAGTTACAAGCTAGATCATTGTTGTACTTGCTTTTCATATATTGTATGATTCACACAAAAGCCAATATATAGGGAGAAACTACATCATTTGGAGGCTCATTTTAGAGTATTTTATATTTACATAGTGTCCTTTGAAAATGGGATCATTTGGGTCCACATGACACCATGTTTCTACTAAACCATTTCGCCTAGGTCACATTGAAGATGTAAGCTAGGTTTTTTCCATTTTTCAAGGAATGACTATCCATGACCTAAATATGAATCCACTAGACTCAAGGCAAATAAAAACCAAAAACATTTTGGTGGTTACATCATGTTTTATTAAATATTTTGTATAAGAAACTAATATAGAACCCAAACAATAGCATTGACAAAACAATCCCAAGCTAATGTTACTATCTAGAGATCTATATGTGTCAAATGTACAATATGCCAATTATTCTAGAATCTCCTTCCCACTTGATTTCATCATATTTTAGATTCAAAAATGTATTATAATGAAAAAAAGGTAAGTACTTCACTTCTTTTTCATTTCTATATTTAGAATTATTGTATTTTCATATTTAGATTATCTTAGCTTAATAAATTTAGTGTATGTTTATATCTAAGTTTATCATCTAATTGACCCACTATAGATTTGATTATTATTATTTTTCCATTTAATTTCTATATCCCATTTAATAGTCTAGATAATCCTAATTTAGATCCATTTTAGGGTTAAACTTTTTGTTAACTTGATCTGTGTGAGTGCAAAAAAAAATGATCTAGGTACTTTTTAGGGTTTTAACTAGTTGTGATGTTTTTTTACAGATGAAAGTTTACCCTAGGGTTTTACCCTACTTTGGTCACAAGGGATTCATGTGCATGTGATTTCAAAAGGATTATTAATTGATCAACTCATTTCAACCTCCAAATAGGCCCATTTAAAAATTACTATGATGTATTTTATACCTAAGTTACTACAATAAAAAATATCTTTTTATTAAGCAAAATTCAACATAGGGACATATACTCTTTACAATTAGAAACTATAATAAATAATCATTTAACATAAGGACATATTTATACATTACATTTAATTGTTGATTCATAGTGATCTTGAATCCTTTTATATAAAATATAAAAATATTATAGAAAACTAAAATTAAAATAAAACTAAATGGACCCTTTTTTATATAGGTTTTAATGAAAAAATGATTTGAAAAAAAATAAACAAAAAACAAAAAACAAAGAATTCTTCAATGATCTACATACAACATGAAGTTAGAATGCATTTAAAATGGTAAAATTTAAGATTTAGAGATTAAAAAAATTATAATACTTGAAAAACTAAATTTTGAAACCTATAACAAGAGCTTAGAAGGTAGAATAATATAACACAAATCAAATAAACCTACTTAAAATGAATTAATGAGAAAAAAAAAAAGAATGTTAGAAGATTAAAAAATCTTCATTTCCACCTCAAAATATTCCAATTTCTTATTAATCACTGTTAGAAACAATAGAGCTCTAATACCATAGTATAATTATTTCAAAAGACCAAAGTATTAAAATTGAAAATAAGTATTGAAAATGCTTAAAGGAACAATATTACATTGAAAAGTGAGCAAACCACAAAAGCAAGAGAGAAGATTTGAACAATTTAGAAACCATCTAATGGAGAAAAACTTTGAAATATTAATATAAGCCTTACAATAATGAGTCTCCAAGTACATATCAAGTACAAGTCTAGAGAGAATTAACATAATCCAAGAGAGCATCACGATAATTCTAGAATAAGTCAAGAAGAGACTAGATTGTGTTGTGTTGATAAGAATGTGATAGGAGAGATCATTCAATGGAGAAAATGGAGAAGAAAGAGCTACGTGAGAAAGCTCCATGTGTGTGCCAAGTGTTCTAAACCTATTACAATTGATGAGGATGTATGTGTCATGAGGAGGAAAAGTTACTTGTGTAAGTAAATCTTAAATCCAACAAGTGGACAAGAGAGGTGAGAACCACCTTATAAATTTGGTGTTAGGAAATCACACACTCTATAACAATGTAATAATAATAAAATGCAATAATAAATATAATTAAATAAATAGAATATGTGATTTATATTGTAAAACCTTAACAAAGATAAGGAAACATCCATGGTGTAAGATATCAATATTAGGAAATCCTACACTTTACAATAATATAATAATAATAATAATAATAATAATAAAATCTGAACTTAGAGTGTATATTACATGTAAAATCCAAAAATATAAATATGCATAATTATTAAAGCACCATTAGGATTACTCCTCTTAAAAATAGACTGGAAAAATGACATTAGGACTTTCCTTCATAAAAATAAATTTTGATGGAACTCATCTTCCTAAAAATGGGTGTTTGACTCCTTGAATTTTGTTTCTTCAACGGGCATGCTAGACCCTCCTATGATAATAGTGGGGTTGCATTTCCCCTAACACCCTCTATCAAGGAGTGAGTTATAAATTGCACCACAAAGAGATCCAAAATTTAACATTGTTGTCACATAGCTAACAATATCCTCCCTTACAACAATTTATGCCTAATATCTTATCAACCAGCTCAACACCTTTTTTGTAGGCTAAGAGAAGCCAAACACCATTTTAGCTTCTCTAACAAAACTGGTTTTGTGAACATATCCACACTATTTTATTGTGTTAACCTTTTCAATTGCTTTTTTCTTCTTCATCAATTACCTGTCCGACAAGATAGTACTTTACCACAATATACTTTGTCCTACTATGATAATATGGATTCATGACTAAATAAATTACACTTTGACTATTATAGAATACCTTTGTTTTATATTGATGTCTTTCAAATACAACCAATAAGTCCTTTATCCAAATTGCTCCTAACAAAAATAATATACTAAAAACAACAAAAATGGAGGTTTATTTTACTAACATAAACTTAGAAAAATGAAATGTATTAAAAAAAAAAAAAAAAAAAACAAAAAAAACAAAACAAAACAAAAACACCATGATAAACATCCATGTATGAGGAGAATGGAATAGGCTATGCTTTGTGAATCGAAAAAAAAGGTACTTTTTTTAAAACATAAAATATTGAATAGTCTAGTGGAAGATGACATATGGCTTCCAATAATGTGCCAAAAATGGTGTTTGAGATCTATTTAAGGTGTATAACAATTGTCAATAATAAAAATTATTTTTTTATTTGGATTGAGAAACGATATATTTCTTTACTGAAATGATGTGGTTTTTAATTATGGAATTTGTATTTTGTATTGATAAAGAGTTATGAAAGATATGTATGTAGTTTAATTATCTTGTTGACTATAGACAATATTATTTAATTATAAATAGTATATTTGATATCTTTCATTTAAAAAAAATTATATAATTTTTTAAAATAGATATTTGAATGCTAAGAGTATTACTTGAGACTACCCATCCGTAACTTAGCCTTAGATCTAACTTAGATTTTATTTAGATACTTATCCAGCCTTTTTGTAGGACACACATATCTCTAAACATCTCTAAATTAGTCCCAAACCCTCACTTTAACATCCTATCCCTTAATGGCTCAAGTTCTGTGACCGAAACACTATCATCATAATTTGATCACTAACACTAATGATACGTGTCTGATTATTTATTGATGATAACTCAAAAACTACTCTTCTTTATCGGAGATATGCAAATTTCTATCCTAAATAATCTCCATACCATGCAAATTTAATTACCCATAATGATATATACAAGATTGTATCAAAAAAGTAAGTACCTTTAATCCTGAATCCAGATTGTGTTGAGATTGTAGGTTCAAATCTAGCAAAGGACCACGCTGCCCCAAAATATTCCAACCCCTGGTCTGACATACTAAAATAATATTTCCAAAAGATAAAATGAGACTTCTAACACTAAAATGTTGGTCAAGGAGCTAACAAATAATATTAAAATAAAACTTACTATAGGAAAGTGTCACCCAAAGATTTCCAACTCCCTTCTCATCCAAACATATGTGATTAGCCAATGCATCTAAAAATCAAACAAAACGTGTTCTAAAAATGACTGAAAACATGATTTTAAATGAACAAAAATAATTAGAGAAATAAAAAACCAATATTCTTCCTCAAAAACTTCAAATCTTTGGTTACTCATTATTCAGTCCAATAGCTTGTAAAATCCTTGTGGATCCGACAATTAACCTTGGGTTTAATAGAAAAATATTTAACAACATCCGATCAATGTAATTGTATTTGTAAATCTGGAGCCCATTATAATATACGATAAGTGTTTTATGTCAGTAAAATATTTTCAGTTAATCTTATTGCTCCTCACCTACACTGAATAGTGCACGAATAATGGTCAATCCAAATCCAACAATAAAAATCAAGATCAAACATTCTAAAGCGTATAAAATCTCAAACACATAAGAGAAGTTAGAGGACAGACAATACTTGGTGCAATGAATTTATTTTCCATTATTAATTTATTTTTGTTTTGTAGTAATAGTTTACCTCAGGATCAACACTACATAGAAATTTTAAGAATAAATGAAAAATCATGAATAATAGACACATGTTTGGACTTTATAATGGATAAATGGTTGCAATGTATCCAAAAGTCTTGTCATGTCCTATTGTATTATTTGTCGTTGATCATTGTCTGTCAAACCAAGCCACTATGTAGTCATCCATAGCTATAAGTTGTCATGTGGTATTTCCTTTGGCAGGCTCAGTTACTGGACATTGAATGGTTCCAAGCCAAACTCTCCATGCGTGCAGTTTAACATTGATTCTCAATCTTAAATTCAGAGTCCAGATAACAAGATTACAGTTAAAAGTAACCAAATTTCACTATCCACGGTTAGACCTGTATTTTCATTTAATTGACATAATTTAATCAAGTATACATAAGTTGATAAGCAGCTCTAAAGATTGGTGCTAACCCATTTGTGGAAACATAGAGAAGATGAATAACTTAGTTGTAAATCACCCGACAAATTTGAATGATTAAATTTATTGAGTTTTTCTTGAGGTTTTATCTATTCTGAACAACCCAGGAGCACAAAGAAAATTAGTAGCTCGTTGAAAACTAGTAGTAAATGGAAGGTTCGGTGCTCCAAATCAAGCCAGCTAATAAAAATTTAATAATTATACAGATAGACAAGAAAATGATCCGGCCACAAAACAACATGAATGAAGAAGAAAGAGTCAAGTGCCTAAATCTTCAAAAGCATGTAATTTTAGAAGAAAAAAAAAGTTAGCGTTTTCTCCAAATCAAACCCTAATTTTTTTTTTTGGAAATGTCAAACAATTAGAATAAATTTTCTTCTCGATCTATGAGAAAAGTGTTAATTTTCCAACCTTAAACAAACACCGAGGATAACTATGCCACAAGATGTGATTGACAACCAAGAGCAGCAAAGACAATTACAAATCGATTGGTTTGATTTACATGCGATTCTATTGCTTTGATAATGTGAAGGTTGGAATAACATATAAATATTTTAACCAATAATTATGTATGAGAAATAATATTTTATTTTATCAGTTAAAAAACTTGCAATTTATTTATGTAAAAATTTCATATATTTCCAAACACAAAAATTGATATAATTTAGTTGGCTGAAAAAAGTAAAATTTAATCACTGGTTAAAATAAAATGGATTCAATAGTTATCCTTTTCTAGATTAATAAGGGAAGTTTATGCGAAAATAAATTAAAAATCAACACTTCGTTGCTGTAGTAAAGATCTGTGTGTGAAGAGAATGAAGGATGGTCGTAGTTATGTCTCGATGAATAAAATTTTCTTATAAATTATTAAAAGAAAACACTCTTGAGTATAATTGTTTTTGAAAATTATGTCAAAAATATAAATTATTTTTGGAACTCATTTGATTTATAGTTTTCAATATATCTTTATTTACAATATAAAATTTACCTAAATAAAATAACATGTTTTTAAATATAAAATGTTAAAATTATTATCATGTACAACATTTATTGTATTTTGTAAAATTTTATTAAAATTGAAATAATAAAAATGTTATTTTTTAATTAAAAAAATTATAAGATTTTTTATTTATTTATTTAACTCTAATCAATCTTTAAAAGTTGAGCGAATTTCTAAATCTTATCATACATGACGACTCAATTTTTTTTTTTTTTAATTTATAAAAAAATTAGTATAAATTCAAAGTGCTATCAATAGTTTACTAATCTTTTGCTTTGATATTTTTATAAGAGCCATAATATTACGTGTAAACAAGGTTATCGCGTGACTTGCCCGTCCACAACTTTATAACGATGACTTAAAGGGACTCGCATCGAAATCGCTACACACCGCCCAAGAAAAGTGCGATTTGAAAGGAAAACAATTCTATTTGTTGATTTTCCAAAAGAGTGATCGGAAGCATTCTAATTCTTTTAACCTCTTGACATTATTTTCGTTTCATAAGTAAAAAGGGGAATTCTATACAACATGTTGGCTGAATAATTCTATTTATTGCTTTCCAACCTGTAACCTTTTAACGAAGTAAAAGTGTCGTACTCTCTACATTACCTTTTTAAAAATTGCAGGTTCTGCCATAAAACTTCAAAACTAATAGCCAGCCCCACGAACTTCCGTACACGATAGGGCTATTTCCCACAAGCGGGGCCTGTCTGGGTCCATTCAATTTAAAATTATAGACAGATTTGGATGGTCACACTAATAAAATTTGACTGTCCACCCCACCTTTGTTAAATTTTGTATGGCGGAGACGCAAATACTTATTTATACTTTGTAAATAATTGATTCTGTTTTGCAACCGTAAAACCAATACAATAAGCTAATCCATAACAAAATATTTTGGTGCGAAAGCCAAAACTCAATCTAACAGAATGTTTTGCAGTTCAAACCAGTCTAAGACCATTCTACAAATCATCCATGGAAGCAAGGCAAGTGAATGAAATAACAAAATGTTAAAACCGTACAATATATAATACATGAACCTCAAACAAAATTACGTTTACCATCTCGTAGCTTGAGAATAAAAGAAGCATCCGTTAAGACTAATTCCTCATCTCTACTAAAAACCAACAGCAACTCTAAAAAATGTGCAGCATCATTAAATATCTTCTAATTTGGAGGTTCTGCCACAGATGTTGGTTTAGCAATAAAGATAGGGTTGTCTTCCCCCGCCATTATCACAATTACTCTATCCTCCATCTCCTCACAACCATGACATTTCATATTCTTCTTATCCATCTGTTTCTTCTCACTCCCACTATGCTCATTTCTGGACTCACTCTCAGGAGATTTGTTCCAGTCGGAGCATGCCAAGAGAAACAAAGCAAAGAGAATGAGAACAATCATGGCACCCATCCCACCCATCAGATACGGAACAGGCGACTTCCATAGCGAATGATTGGTGCTACCTGGGCTAGAAACCTCGCCAATATTTCTCATACCTATTACAAAATCCCTTCCCAAATTAAATCCTTCACAACGCTACTTGAAAGGAGGTTCGGAATATGTGGTTTATATAATAGATATGGTAGGGTAAAACCCAAAGAAAATTGCGAACGTCTACAAATACCATTTGGTTTCAGGTTGGAAAAAAATGAAGTGATCAACACTCAACTGCCTTTTATTTGTGGAGTGGATAATGGAGGACCCCGCTGTCTTAATGTGAACATATCATCATATGGTGTAGAGTATTGTGCAGCTTCTTCTCTCCGCATCACAACGAAAGGAGGAAGTGCACGTGTCTAGACTTTAGTCCCGGATTAACAACGCAACGATGAATTTTGTAGAAAATTGTGTAACATTATAGGGAAAACAAATATTAAGTTAAGATGACTTCCTCGCCATGCGGGAAAACAAATGTTAAGTGAAATATTTGGATGAAAATACTCCACACAAACTTTCACTTAAATTTCAATCATTCTATGCAAATAAAAAACGATTGTTGGCAATGATAACGTTCGCCACTCGCCACTGTTTCCCATCTGTGAAGACTAGTAGTTTTTTCAAAAAAAAAAATAGTGGCCGACAAGACCTTGTTTTCACATCATCAACAATTGATGGATTTTGATTGAGCGTGCAAGAGCAGTGCACCTACGAAATGCAATCCACGCAAGCGCTTCTTGACGTATTCAAACTGAATATTTCTTAATGGTGAGAATGCTACATAAAGCAATGACAGCGTAACCCATCTTGCACGTCAATAATGATGTGGGAATTAATCTACAAACGTTTTGTCAATATGAGTTGGTAGTGGTTGCACGTAGAAAACTACTAGTAGGATGACATTCAAATACCGTTTAGTCCTGATACAAGCTTGTGTATCGAGACTCGCAGTGCTCGAATGCCAAACAATATAAACGTCACACGTTTCCTTGATAACTTCATTGATATTAAATTGTGCACTCATGGGTTAAAATGAGACGTTCAATTAACTTTTGGACCGACTTTCTTATGATTCATGTTATTAAAATTTTAAATTTAGATATTAATTTCCTTTTAAGTGGATATTAAAATTTTAATTACTTAAAGTGAATACTGATCAATGGGATTGGAAAGCACTGATATTCTACCACTGTTATTGTCAGACTACTACCAGGTCAAAGAATATTATTGGCAGATTAGTACATGGTCAAAACATTATATTTTGTTCCACAAAGTTGTCAGGACCCCCTGCTCTCGAAGAGCACAGTTGATTACTTTTGTATAAGCAACTAAACACGGAATTTAACAAGAAGTAATAAGTAACTAGAAATTCAGAAATAACACAGAATATGCGAGACAATACCCAATTGTATTAATACTCTTCTAGAAGGAAATACAACAAAGAAGATGCCACAATCTTCTTCACACTCCTCTAGGGATCTACACCTCTAGGGCATAAACAGTAAATCTCTTCAAGAGTTCTCTCTCTCAATCACGGTCACAACAAACAACTCAAACACAGAGTTCTTGTTCACCTCCAACCAGTTTGTATCACTACTGCCAATACACAAGTACTCAAAGTACTTCAAGTAGATCTCCCATGAACTTGCAACAACCTGCAAATCAAACCAATCTTACTTACCATGTAGATCTAACATGATCTTGGTACACCGTAGATCAACCTGGCCTTGCACACTTGCCGACCTAGATCATACACACCCGAAAGAACCCTTCTCCCTTGGATAGAACTCTGATTCTACATAACCAATTCTACAAGAATCCTTGGGAGTCTACACCTTTACAATACAGCCATGAGTATATTATATAGATCTCATACAAAAATTAATTAGACTTCTAATTACAATAATTAGAACCGTAGCTCCAAGACTAAAATTAGACTTCTTCATGCAAACTAACTATCCATCTAAAACTAGACCAATTTTGGAGATGCATGCAAACGCATGCACACACACGCTGTCGATGTCGGTTCCTGTCTGACCGATGTCGGCCGACCCATAACCGACATCGGTTACTATGAACACTTAAGATGACAGATGTCGGTTGATCAGACCGACGTCAGTTGCCTGCAACTCAGCAACCTCCTCCTATTTGCATTCTGGTGAAGCTTTTAGCTCCACAACCTAACAATCTCTCACTTAGAGATAAACAGCTGCACCTGTACCTGTACCTGTACATCATCTAATTTGTTTCCTGACTTGTATCCCTCTTCAAGTCCAACCTTGAAGACCAACCACCACAAAACCTATGGTGCTCTGCATGTCATCCAAGTAACCTGCCACATCTGAATCTACATACCCATGTAGAGAAGCCCCTGACCCTAAATAGCATGTTAACCTGCTAGTGGTCCCTCTCAGATACCTAAGAATCTACTTAAACACTTTTCAGTGCTCCTTTCTCGAACTGGCTATGAACTTGCTGACAACACCCACTACTGGGGCAAAAATAGGTCTAGTACATATGTACTTAACCTCATTATGTGATTTGGGACACTGTTCTGTGAACTGTCCATCCATAGGTGTGCAAAATGGTTCTACATCTTGCATATTGAACCACGCCACTACCTTATTCACACAATCATTCTGAGACAATATCAACATGTGATCTTCTCTGTCTCTAGGAAAACTCATGCCAAAGAATTTTGCTGCTCCTAAATTCTTCATGACATACCACTAAACTAACTTTACCTTTACTTTAGCAACTCCCTGTATGTGTGACCCTGCAACAAGCATACACACCACATACAATAACAGGATAATGTCGCAACTATTATCTAACCTGTTAAATAAAATACAATGGTTACAATGACATTGACTAAAGCCATGCTTTGTTATACACCTATCAAACCTGTACCACTATCTTGCAGCTTGCTCAAGACCAAATGATCTGGCCTTCCATCTCACGTGTCCATCCTCTCTCTTTTGTAACCAAGGAATCCATTCGTCTTTCAGTGCTTTCTTTCTGGCTGGCAACTCTACCAAATCTCTCATTTGGTTCTGCATCATAGGAATCAAGTTTCTCATTCATGCCATGCTCCCACTGTTTCCTGGATCCTACCTGCTCTATAGTGAGAAACAAGTATAAAGAAGTGGAATAACAAATTTGAGGCTTACTTAGCATTTTAGTCCTCCATATGGGCGTTTGAGACTCCTTGACAGCTTGCTGTCTGCCCAAAATTTGTTTTTTGGTCGACCCTAGTCTGTACTTGACCGATGTCAAATCCATCTGATCACCAACACCAATTCTCTGACCGATGTCAGTGTCCTCTGGTCACCGACATCGATTCCATGACCGACAACGGTAGCCACCCTGCCCGACACCACCAGTTTTGGTCTACACATGACCGACATCGATACCTGTCTATTCAACATCAGTTACACCTGACTGACACTGGTAACTGTGTTCTCCTATGAGTGATGAATTTTTACCTCCGAGCACTCTTTGGATCAAAACCCTGTCTAAACTGCCCTGCTCAGAGTTATTCAACCTTCTCCACTGATCTCTGTCCATCATCTCCTCCATGAACACCAAGGCTTTCTAGTTCTTAAGTTTGTTAAAGACATCTGTCTTTCGCTTAAGAACATGCATCTCCTTCTTGCTCATGTGACCAAGCCTACAAAGCCACGTCTTCGCAACAGAAGGAGAATCAGTAATATAAGTAGATAGATAAAGGATACCTACTTTCTTACCAGCTGCTAATTCAAGTGCATCTACTGTGAGAGTTATTGTGCATCTCTCATCACCCAACTTTTTTGAAGAAATTAGCCTCCTCTTCAAGACTGGGACCTGCATGACATCCTTCAACACCCATGTGTTGGCCGTCTGCAATTTCAGCCGCACTTCTCATTTGCCAATACTTTGACAAGGCTCACCAACCCCTAAATAAATCTTTCCAAAGTCTCCATGGACCTTAACATGGAAAAATACTCTATTTGGGGCTACAGGAAAAGAGGCAAAAAAATCTATAAACCAAGATTCTACATTATCCAAGGAACATATAAGAGCAACCAGTGCATTAATACCTGCAACACATTCTACTTTACTTTATTCATGATGATCTTCTACCAACCAGCAATCTTTCTTTCTCTTCTCTTTCTTTCCATAACTCCATAATTGATCATTCTTTCTTTTGAATTTCTCCATATTTTTTTTTCCATTGCTATACTCTCAGTCAATCAGAAACCCTTGAGAGTAACCTGTAATCAATAAACACTTAACAAGCTCTGACCACCTATTAGTTGATCCTAGCTCTGATACCAATTTGTCAGTTGGTATCACTTGTTGAACTAACAACCTAGCTCTAATACCAATTTGTCAGGACCCCCTGCTCTTGAAGAGCACAGTTGATTACTTTTGTATAAGCAACTAAACACAGAATTTAACCAGAAGTAACAAGTAACTAGAAATTCAGAAATAACATAGAATATGAGAGGCAATACCCAATTGTATTAATACTCTTTCAGAAGTAAATACAACAAAGAAGATGCCATAATCTTCTCCACACTCCTCTAGGGATCTCACACCTCTAGAGCGTAAACAGTAAATCTCTTCAAGAGTTCTCTCTCTCAATCACGGTCACAACAAACAACTCAAACACAGAGTTGTTGTTCACCTCCAACCAGTCAGTATCACTATTGCCAGTACATAAGTACTCAAAGTACTTCAAGTAGATCTCCCATGAACTTGCAACAACCTGCAAATCAAATCAATCTTACTTACCATGTAGATCTAATATGATCTTGCTACACCGCAGATCAACTTGGCCTTGCACACATGCTGACCTAGATCATACACACCCGAAAGAACCCTTCTCCCTTGGATAGAACTCTGATTCTACAAGAATCCTTGAGAGTCTACACCTTTACAATACAGCCATGAGTCTATTATATAGATCTCATACAAACAATAATTAGACTTCTAATTACAATAATTAGAGCCGTAGCTCTAAGACTAAAATTAGTCTTCTTTATGTAAACTAACTGTCTGTTTAAAATTAGATCAGTTTCGGAGACACATGCAAACACATGCACACAAAGGCTGCCGACGTCGGTCCCTGTCTGACCAATGTCGGCCGACCCATAACCGACGTCGGTTACTATGAACACTGAAGATGACCGATGTCGGTTGATCAAACCGACGTTGGTTGCCTGCAACTCAACAACCTCCTCTTGTTTGCATCCTGGTGAAGCTTTTAGCTCCACAACCTAACAAAAGTGGCCAACATTTTGATTGAAGGACCAATAAATTTATATTAATAAATAAATAAATTTTAATAAATTTTAATTTTTAAATTAAAATATAAATATTATGTATTTTTATATGTAAAATGAGAAAAATATGTCTAATCATTTATAAACAGAAATTAAAGTTTTTTAAGGATAAATAATATATTTATGTATATAAAATATAAAATATAATATTAAGTTGTCGCTTCATACTAATACAAAATTTCACTATAAAAATAGTTCTATATAGATTTTCCCTTATTCAAATACCATAATGCTAATCACATCATTAAATTGTAATCACTTTTGTATATATTATTTTATGCTGTCTCAGATCTTATTTATCATAAATTTTAATCATTATCAGAGGAAAAAATAAATAAAATAAAAACAAAACAAACGAACCAAAAAACAACATCGTAAACCTCTTTTAGAAGAGTAAATTGATAATCAAAAGTTCCATTTATTTTAGTTTCTCGACTCCAAATCTATTAACTAATATTCGTTTGAGCCCCTCCTCACTGAGAAGTTAAATATTACCAGTTACACGATTTCAGATTCGAATCAGTTCAATGAATATGAATGCTTCTAACCCTTATCCTTATGTATGGCAGGCAATCAAGTAGTAATTCTTTATAACAGCAGGTATTAAAGTCGCTATAGTTCATTGTTTGCATTCGTTTGTTTTGATATACCAATGACACTTGCTATTGTGATTTTGTCCCTGTACATTGACTTCATACACCGTTTTAAAATTTTATAGGAACATTGAGTTTTATGGTGCAATGTCAATTCCAGTGGGAATAACACTCTTTCTAGAGCTTGTATAATGATTGGATAGTGCAATTGTTTTAGATTTGATAATAACATTTTTTTAAATAATTTTGTTGGATAAAAATATTCTATGTAATAAATATTTACAACCATTTTTAATATTATTAGACTGGTACATGACACTCTAATTATAATATATAATTTATTAAAAGGAGGTGGAAGAGGGAAGCGGTGGGAACATTTTATGTTCTCTATTACTAAACATGAAGAAGAACTTTTTTTTAAGCTAAATGGCCTTTGAACATTTCAAATGTTGATCAGTGGAAAACATAGCGAAGAAGAGATAATTACCGAAAAATTCATTGACGTGTACGATGAGGTTTGATAATTATCGAAAGGACCATTCGCAAGTACGATGGGTCATGCAGCCATTTCTTTACGAGACATTCACATTATTAACACGCAATTCCAATATGCGGCGGACAGTGGACAGCATTTCACAAGTGCGCTGTTTTCCCACGCATAATCAATCCATCCATCCGTCGCTGAGGATGGCAAAGCAGCCTGCACACAGCTTGTTGTGACGCAGACGATTTGCAGCGTCCTTCCAAAGCAGGATAGTCATGCCAAACGCAATCTAAGAGCATGTTTTAAAATTCAAATGAATCTAAGACCACTCTGAGATTAAATGAAATATCTCCGTGATATTAACAATAGAAACAATGTTAAAGCCGTACAATACATGATACATAAATCTCAAAATTTGCTTCATCATAAAATAATTTCTAAATAACAGTTTCTGCCACAGAGGTGGGTGTAGCAATAAAGGTGGGGTTGTCATCCCCCGCCATTATCACAATTACTCTCTCCTCCATCGACTCACAACCATGACCCTGCGCATTCTTCTTATCCATCTCATTCTTCTCACACTCAGTAGATTTGTTACAGTGGGAGCATGCCAAGAGAAACAAAGCAAAGAGAATGAGAACAAGCATGGCACCCATGCCGCTCATCAGATATGGAACAGGTGACCTCCATAGCGAATGGGTGCTACTGCCTGCGCTAGAATCTCCTCCAATATTTGTCATACCTATAACGAAATCTCTCTTCAAACGAGCATTCCAGTTTGGGCTTTATATAACAGCCAATGAAATATATGTGATTAAGGGATCATATGTAACAGTGCAGCTTTAGAAAAAATAACAAGCTACTGTGATGAGGGGGCTATGCCACGTCTACCAATAGAATTGGTGTAAATCTTATATCTTGATAGTGGTTGCAGTTGGAAAAAATGAAGTTATCCATTCATTTATCCAACACCCAACTGCCTTTGATTTGTTGATATGAGAGTGGAGGGCCACGCTTATGTATGAATTTCTCAAGAGTGTTCACTTTATATTATTATACAACTTCTCGTCTCCGCGTCACAACAAGTAGTGTGCTGTTTGGCACAAGGAAGTGCACCATTCTAGAGTTCAGCAGTCAACATTGTGAAGACAAATATCTTAAAAGTTGATTTCCTCGGCAGGACGACTTGTAAATTGTGATGATTAGGCCATGGACTTCTTTTCAGATGCGGCACAATCACGCAAACGTCAAATCTTTGGATAAGCATACCCCACGCACTAGAAATTTTTACTCATATTACAGCTAGCGATTATAACTAGCAATTGCACTAAGGAGGTGCAATGGAAACATCAATAAAAAGACCGATTTAATAAAGAGGTTGTTTATTTGTATATATTATTATTATTAATTATTTTAAAATTTTATTTTAAAAATTTTAATATAATTGGTGGGGACAATGGTTGTTTATATTATTAAGGTATAAGTTTCTTTAAATATTTAAAATTTGATATAGAAAGTCATGTGATTAAGGTTAGGATCATACTCGAATGATTTTTATGACATGAATGTCATTTGTGATTGTTTAGCTTAGAAAACTCACTAATTTAAATATATGCTTACTTAGTAATATAAATCCACTATATATTTATTCCCTGTAAACAGAGATATTGGCATTCTATGTAACTTAGTGATTTCATATAATACGTTCATACATTTTATTGAGTCTTATATTTTATAATATCCAAAAAAAAAATCAATATTACAAATTTAAAAAATGATGTCTAATTAAAATATTTAAATAATTTATTCAAAAATACATAATCTTAAGGATTTTAAGAAAATATTGTTAGACTACACAAGGAAAATATTGTTAGAATACACATAATCAACGAAGCATAGGGTTGGTACTGAATTTTTTATTTTTTTTAATTTAATTTATTCTCAAAAAATAAAAATCAATTTTTGAGCCTTTAATATTTATGTGTAGCTTCAATTGGATAAGTTTTAATCTAAACAACATTTGTGTATATTACCATTAATCTCAGTGGAAGGCCACCACATGAATAGTCAAATCCACCACTTTATAAGTACATCCTTACATTTTAAAGACACTTATATTTAATAAGGTCCAAAATACTAAATATTGTAAATAAAAGAAATCGATGACCAACTAAAGTATATGTATAGTTCATTCCAAGATACAAATTTATAAGCTCGGTTGATATCTTATAAAACTCGAATTCTAAAGCATAAAATCCAAAATAAGGTTGATATCTTATAAAACTCACATTCTAAAGCATAAAATCCAAAATAAGCCATGACACTAGACTAGCAAATTAGTCGCTATGAACTATGTCTGTGTTTCCATGAAATATGTGTGATGATCACATCTTATGAGGAAGAAAATCCTCAAGAAAATTGATCATCTAATATGTGTGATGATCAAATTAGCTAGAACGTTTTGTGTTATTTTTTTATTTTTAGTTTTAATTTTTCCTTAAAATTTTCTACATTGATAATATCGTATGCATACAAAAAAATTAGAGATTGATAGATTTTATAGAAGAATTATAGTTTTGTTCATAAACATTTTGGTCAAATTATTATGCAATGTATTCGGAAAGAAAAAATATTTTTTTTCTGTAAAGTAGTAGATAATTAATCAAATTATTATTATGCATATAATAATATTAAAGGAAAAACTATGTGTGAACTGAACTATCACCAAATTATTATAAATGTAAGAAGCACTTACATACAAAGGGTGTCTATGATGAGCTTCACCAATCCATTTCATCTATCATCCCCATTTAGAATTGAGCTTCTATTATAAATCTATATAATTCAAACTAGGAGAAAGAATACATGAATTCCTAGGTGGGTGAGATAGTGAGTGAACTCAAGTCAAATAGTTGCAGAAGTTGTCACACTAATTCAAGTCCAAAAAATAAGGTTTCTCCTCTCAAAACAATCATAGATATTTGGAACATATAGACATATAGTACATACCACTAAGCGATAATTTTATGATGATTTCTTGTCACAATCAATTTTATATTTGAGTGAACAAAATAAAATTTAAAGTGCACTTCGTTGATATTAAGAAAATCATAACTAAGTTAAGATATACTTATTCAATCATTACTTCCTCTTTTCTATATTTAGTATATATCATAAATAATTAGTAGCATTAAGTTTGTATGGTTCTAATAATACATTGTGGAATAAATACTACGTGAGCTAGTTTTTATTTATATAAAGATAATTAATAAATGTAGGGTAGAAAATATTGGTGAATTCATATGTTCTTTTTAGAACATTACAAGGACACATATTTTCTTAGGGTTTTCTTTCTTTTGTCACTAAGATTTTGAATTTTTATATTTACATTTGTTGTATGAATATGATTTTTTTATTTCCATTCTTACATGTGAGTTTAAACTTATGGGTTTTATATCTTAAGCTTTCATATTTATAATTTATTTTTTCTTTTAGGAGTAGGCCTTGCATTTGTACTCCTTTTTATTCTAGGGTGTGGAAATTTAAATATTATTTTTTCATCTAAAAATCCTAATATCCCACATTGACTAGATGATTTTTTTTCTAGCCATTGCATGCCTTGTTCTTCCCATTCCATGGTATAAAATTGTAATAATCAAAGTATTAATTACCTAACTTGTGTGTTTAATAATTATAATTGTGTATATGAGGAATGAGATTGCAAAAAAATGATTATAATTATGATTATAATTAAGATTTTAGTTATGAAAGTGTAAAAGCACAGTACCATAGTGATGGTTATAGTAAAGAGGGAAATGAACAAATAATTCCTAAATAGAGGAGGCTTGCTACCCCACTTATTCTCTGCATGCCTATATTTATAAAACAAGATGAAAAATAATAATGAATTAATTCATGCATTAGTTAATGTTTCTATAATTTTGTATACAAAATAGAATATAATAGTATCATTTAATTGATGTATAGTCACATGCTCATGATGTTTTTCCTTGTGATTCTCAATCTATATGTTTATACTCTTAATTTAATATAAAATGTGAACATGGATTTTCCTTAATTACCATCTAATATTATCTCTTTCTTGAAAATTTATTAAGATATTCTTCCTTCCTTTATTGAAATGTAAATGATGATATTGAAAACAATAAAATATGACTTATTTTCCCTCTTAAATAAATAAATGATTAAAATATGATTGATATGCCTCTTCGTTCTATTGAAGAAAAAAGAGATTTGGTTTTTGCCAAAAAAAAAAGTAGAATTTATTACTTTATCCCTCTTGTATAAAATGATTAAAATAAATGTGGTATTTATCTCCCTTCTCCTTAAACAAAGGATGAAAATTTATCTTTACATGAATCTTATGTCAAAATACAATGTGATGCAAATATTACCCTTTATTTTAAACAAAAGATAATAAAACTTCCATTATATGGAATTATTCCAAATTATATAATTTTAATTACATAGAATGTGATTCCATATAATTTAATGATACTTATAGAATTCCTATGTTTAGGGTTAGTATTAATCTAGTTCCAATGTATGAATATTTCCAAATCATTACTACGTCTACCAATCATATCACTTCTATGATGCAGACCAAATGTGATCTCAAAATTCATGTGCTTCATGTCATTATACAAGATAGATAAAGTCAAGATGATATGAATCATAATATTATCCTAATACAATATATTAAATAATTTATATTTGAGTTTGATTGTACAAAGGATTTTTTTAGGCCTATTGTTTAAATGTTTGATGTCCATGGATATCTTCATCGTCACTTCACTATACACACTTCATTTTGGAAAATATTCCAATGATGGATGAATTATCTTAATTTTTTCCTAATAACATTTAGAAGGATATTCATTAGATTGAATTTATAACCTCTTCAGGTATTTTTTACCTTGTTTTAAGAAGTTAGAAGACATTTTTTATTTTATTTTTACAAGTAAATATTTCCTACATAAACATTAGAACATATCCAAGACCTAAAGTGAGTCCATGATGATATTATTTAGGATTGCATTTAGAAATTTAGTAATACATTACCTTAGTTGATGTATTGACTCTTGAATTAATGAAACCTATTTATCTATAGTACATGTATTTTATCTCCACTTGATTAAAGTGTAACACATTTATACAATAAAAATAGTGCAAAATACCTTCAAAAATAACCATTTTAAATGTATTTCTTCAATAATGTCTCATATCAATAGTTATGGGATTTTAAAATATAAAAAGACTCAAATAAATTAATTTCATTATCAAGATAACACTCAGCATGGTTACAAAGTTATTCTGGAAATTCATTATCATTACATCAAATCTTTACTTTAAACATGTTTTTTAACAAAAAGAAAAGTTATTATACGTCACTAGATTAATAGGTGAAGATAATGAGTTATATCTCAACAAGTACCCTTAAAAATTAGGAATAGAAATATGTACCTTTTCCTTTTTTCTATATACTTTATTCAAAGGCACCTCCAAGCATGACCAAGGTAACATAATATACTTGTACCAATGAAATTTGAAACCAATATTATTGGTCTAAATAATATTAAGGACCTAAATCCCCATTTATAAAATCAAATGTGGACACACAAGAAAAATATTAAAACAAGTGTGCACATCCTCCCTATGGTATATAATTCAATCAATATTTATGGATTAATAATAATAAACATACTAATATGATATTGATTTAGTGATTTTTATTAGGTAATAAAGGTTTCAATTTAGTTAAATTTTTTAATAAATCCAACTAGATTTAACCAATGCTAAGGTATCATATTTCCTTCAGAAAAAAATATCATCAAGTATATGTGTTAAAATTAGTAACTAATAAATTGAATGAAACTATAGATGAATACGTATTACATCATCAATATATATAATAATTTTTCACTTTAAAAGGTATAACTAGATAGGTTCTATGTTACCCTATTATTTCCTTTTGGAATAGTTTATGATCTTGATTTAACTAGGAGACAATCCATCCAACATATGAAATTTATGACTTGAATAAAAATGTTATAACAAATGTAAATAATTGTAGTCTATAGACATAAGTGATTATAATGGATTTGGATGACAATGAAGATAACTTATGTTTGAATATTATTGAGTCTCTTAAGTGGATTTTTTAATATCAAGCAACATAATATAAAATAGTAGAATAAACTATTATTATTTTGTGTTCCAAATTCTTCAAAAATTCTTGCCATAATGAAAAACATGGAAAATAAAAAACAATAAATGAAATTATAATATTTTGTCTATGTCCCTAACCTATAACATCTCGAGGGATATGTGTGGCCAAATTTTAGATTACATAAAAATTCATATTATCTCATCATATTTTATAATTTTGTTATATTATTAGTAATGCTGGCTTATGTATTGACCATGGATTATGTAGATAATATACATAAGGTATTTTTTAGTGTTTAATCACCAAATTATAGATTTTGATCTTATTGCATTGTTGTGAAGTGGCCAACTTATGTCTGCTAATTATTAATATTTATCCACTATTATGCTTCTTCATCAATTATTATTTTGGATCTTATCATTATGCATACACTTATATTATATATTATTCCAATGATGTGTATCATCTAAGTATTTTCATTACACGTGCTATCATATCCATAATTTCAATAAAGTTTCTATGATGTAACTATTATCTTGAGAGTTGAAATATGGTAAAAAGATAACTTATGATCGAAGAATAATTTTTTTTTTGTCATCCTATAATTATTCAAAGTATTTATTTGAAAAATAATAATTGATTTTTTCACCCTTGTAAAATTTATAATTTGTTGGATTTATTTCGATTAGATGATCATGATGTTGTAATCCTCTTGTACACATTTTTTAGAGCTAAAACCCTGACCCATAGGTTCATGAATTTGTATTCCATAGACTCATGTCCATGAGAAAGTGAAAGACACTCTAGGAAAAATATCTCACAAGAAATACATGTAGTTTAAAACATTAAATGTTGTGTTTTTAGGGATGGCTCAAGAAATTTAGTTATATATAAAAATTGCAAGGAAGAAAGGATATCTTAACATGGTAATATGGGACATCATTGATTCAAAGAGGATATGAATGATGTATCTTATCAATTGTAAACTATCAATGGGACATTGAATATGCTTATGATTCATTTTATACAACTAAACACTCCTACACCACTCCATTTAGTTCTCCCAACTAAAATAATCAAAACTCAAAAATTGGTTTGAGCAACATGATGCAAAAGGTGGAAGTATGAAAGTTTGATGATAAGGATCCACTCACTTGGATGAATAAAATGTAAAATTTAGTCGATCTACATTAGAATCAATGTGCACAAAACATGGTCATGACATTTATATATTTAGAATTCAACACATTCATTTGGTATAGGTGGTTGGGTGAAGAAAATAAAAGTAAGGGAATTAGTATTACTTGGTTAGCATTTATTGAGTATATTTGAATTTCCAATTGAAAAAACATATTAAAAATAAGTCATCAAGTTAGTAAAGTTCTGATAAAAAGGTCGTGTCAATGATTATATTAAACAATTCAATAATCTATCCTTACACATGGAGGAAATTAAAGAGGACAACATGAATTATAAATTATTATGTGGGATCAAGGTTAACATCCATATTTTTGTTTGAATATTTAATCTAGTTTCAGGATATGAATCCATAACATTAGTGCACAAGGTAGAGCAAAGATATATGGTAAAATGAAGATTGTTCAATAATGGTTGAGAAGGTTGTTGGAGTAATACGTTATTTACTTAATTAATTTAATCATATTGATTAATTAATCAAGTCACCTTTACATTATTTCACTTAAGCTAAACATAGGCACTTTAATAATTTATTATTAATCTTACGGTTCCCATTTTTAGGGCTTTGATATCCTTTTATAAGGATTGATCTTATTGTAAATATTAATTCTAGTCATTGCATATTTTGATTTAGGATTACAGAGCACCATTATTGTGCCTCTTGATCTCCTCTATATGATAGGTTATTTACTTGTAGGTGGTCATTGGGATCTATGAGGTTGGCTTATCAAATTGAACATGGTATCAAAGCTCTACATCTAGAACTTCTTATACATTTTGTGATGGATCTTTCCTTAAAGTGAAATTGTAGTATATCTTGAGTCCATTTGGACCTCACCATTATGTCTATAAGGTTTGACATAGTCAAGATTGGCCTTTGTTTCATCAATTTTGGTTATACGGTGCCCGATCTATCAAGGTTTGATGTTTGAGAGGATTTCCAGATCTAGAGGGTACCTACAATTTTGAAGAATTTTTAGCCTAAATGGACCTCACCGTCCCATTTAGAGCACCCAAAATCCCTAAAATCCATTGTAAAATCATCAAAATTAGACATAATGACTCTAGGAGGTAATTTCTTTTTCATTGTTGGGACATACAACTTGGTGCGGAATGAAATCCTAAAAAAAAAAAAAAAAATAGTGTGCATAGGGGCAACTCTCAGTAGTGGTTAATGCTAGCGGTTAGCATAACTCATAGGGTTCACCAGAAACCCTTTTTGGAGTAGTTTTGGTATTTTGGCCATAATTTTTTCATACAAACTTGGATTTTTGAAAATAAAATATCTCTAGAATGATGATTCCAAGAAAAATGTAGTTATGATGTTATTTTTTCCTTGTTTTCCTTTTTACTGCATTTATTGCCAATCAAAGTCAAGTCTCTATTTTTGCACTTCTAGGGGCATAAGTTTTGGATACATACTCCATTTTTTAAAAATGAATAGGTATTGGAGAGGTCTTCAAGTGGTCTTTCCACATCTATAGATTTTTTCATCAAAAAATTTAACAAGTATTCTTTATTCAGTTTGTTAATTTTATGGCTTATGTTTGATATTCTAAACATTTTTCAACTTGAAGAAGTTATGTTTGTTTTGTTGGGCTTCATTTATCATCATTAATACATATTTCAATTGTTTATCTATAATATGATTTATTTGAGGAGATATCATGGTTTTTGGTATATGTGGTCATTTTTAGACATTGTGAGCTTCGATTAGAAGCACTTTCCATATGTAAACATGTTGAAATAAATTGCCTTAGCATTGTACATGTATTATTGAGATCTTTGACATCATTTTGAGACTTATTTTACTTTCATTATGATATAAGTTGCCATGGGGGGTTCATATATTCCTTTTATTTTTCCATCACACCTTTGTCATGCATGTGTGCCTTGGTTTGCACACCCTTTTTTTTGCTAGTACTTTCATGTTTGCACGTTTAGATGTTCTTGTTTCTTCTACATGCACTTCTTACTTTCAAATAGTTTAAATGTACCTATCATAGCTCTCCCTTGTCCACAATATGGGGGAGGGGGTTTCTACTGTTGGTGCTAATGCTTCTTTGGTTTCGCGTTAGAGTGAGTTATGTATCTAGTATTTGTTCCTATGTACTAGGTGGATGTAGTGGTAAATAAGTGGCTGGTTACACATGAATTTTGGTGAGATGGAGCACTTACCATATGAACACTCTTGCATTCCTTTTGTGGAGGTGACCTTATATTTTTGCTTGATCAAATTTTTAGACTTTTGGTACATGTGCCATTTATATCTTTGAGTTCCTTATGTTTTTCCTTTATTTTCCATCTAATTTGAGTAGTGTCACTAGAGGCACTTATATAGATTATTATCTTGTTGATTCTGATCTTCATGTTTCTATGGAGGAGGTTCTTCTTTCATCACTATATCAGTCAGTCTTTGACTGTGTTTGTAGCTTCTTCATGCTTCAGTAGACTTCTTCGTGTTCCCTTTATTTTGAAACATCTTTTGTAGAGGATTCTCTCTCTCTCTCTCTCTCTCTCTCTCTCTCTCTCTCTCTCTCTCTCTCTCTCTCTCTCTCTCTCTCTCTCTCTCTCTCTCTCTCTCTCTCTCTCTCATCATGAGGTTTGTTCTATCTTTTACAGATGAATTTTTCCAATGTGTTTTTCTCCTTTTATTTATTTTTTAGAGAATCTTCTATACATGGATACCTCATCAGGCCTAGTTGTCAAGGCCCATCGTTGTTTTCATTCATTTTGACTTTATCTTTAATATTCTCCCTAATTTCATCTTAACGGGGGTGTTGGAGTAATAGGTTATTTACTTAATTAATTTAATCATATTGATTAATTAATTAAGTCACCTTTACTTTATTTCACTTAATCTAAACATAAACACTTTAATAATTTATTATTAATCCTAGGGTTATCACTTTTAGGGTTTTGATATCCTTTTAAAAGGATTGATCTTATTTTAATTACTAATTCTAGTTATTGTATATTTTGCTTTAGGGTTGGCGAGCACCATTATTGTGCCTCTTGATCTCCTTTATGTGATAAGTTATTTTCTTTCAGGTATTCATTAGGATTTATGAGGTTGGTTTATCAACTTCAACAAAGGTTACTATGAAAAATAATCATTTCCTCAGCTTACAAGTTCAAACTATATGTAAATTAAAGAGAATTGTGTAATAGGGTTATTTTCCATCTATGATAACAAGAGGATGAAATGAAAAAAATGTTATGAGATGAATTTATTATCTATTAAGGAGATAATGAAGATGAAGAATATGATGTAGTTTCATGTTAGGGCTTATAATAAATAAAGGGAAAATATCGATATTCTTACCCTTTTATCTCCTATAATGCACTTTTTAGTATTACAACTATTCAAACCCTTAATATTATGGGATTATTCTAGAAACAAAAGGTAACATTATTTTTATTTGATAGGGCTAAAACTAGGATTGAAATGCCTAGTAGCCTTAAATAAAGAAAAAACTAAAATATAAAATGATGAAGCTCAATAAAGATGCCTCTAATACTAGTAACTAAATGGGTGGCCAAGATCCCCCATGATAGAGAATTCTGCCAAGGACTGAGAAGGAATATAGTGAATTTATTAGGAAACTTCCATGAAGTTTCTACCAAAATTATCTAAAACTAAAGCTCACTAAAGAGAGCGATGTGGATCTAATCAGCTTGCATGTATAATAACCCATACAAGTCCTACTATCCTCAACTATCAGAAGAATCAAGCCTTTTTTTTTATGGCCCCCCCATAAGTGGAGGATCATGTTAGACTCTTAGATTGGTGCGATGAGGCTCAAGCTCATCTGGAGATAAAATTTAATCATCATTCTCATATTTAGGAGCATTCAGTATGAGATGGGTGGGGAAGAATTCTTACCATGAAGAAGATTCCTTTTTTTTCTATGAAGTTTGCACTCTTTATTTAAGCGACCTATATTAAAGTAACTTCAGAAATGGAATAACAAAAATTAAAAATGCAGAGGTTGGGACCATGAATGATATCCCACTTGTAGAACAATTTTATCAAGTAGATCCGTTGAGGTATTAATATTGACCAAATTTTTTGCAAAGGTGGTATGCAAAAACATAGTAGTATCTAGGTGGGTTTCCAAGAATTTACCCATGGAGTTGCTTATGGATTTGAATTTGGGCTCAAATTAGAACTAGATATGGAGGTAAGGAAGGTGAATCCAATTAGGTATTTCATTTAAGGGTGCAGTAAGGGGGTTAAAATGGGGGGACTAGTGTTTCATAATTAAAGGATAGAGATTCAAGATCCAAAATTGATTTTGAATCAAATCCTTATCCTTACAATAGTCAAAAATAAAAATCTTAGCACTGGGGTGAATTTTGAGATTACCTCGAAGGAGGGGCTACCAGTTTTCCAAGATCCAAGTGTGGAAATCTTGGAGTTTAGGATAGATATTTGTGAATCTATAGATGATGGCATGGGTTACAAAGAAAGATTTAGAAATCACTTTATTATTCACCTCCTCATCAAATACTACCATGGTAGTAGAGTGAGTAGGGTTGAGATCCTTGGGCATAGTTTTGATCAATGGTTTGAAGGATACTTCAACAAAGGATTTTGGTTTTGAGACATCCATATCTTCTAACCCTTTGAACCTGAATCCCCTTTCCGAAAGGGGGACAAGAGCAGGATTTTGCATCTCTTGCTATAGAAGATGATTATTATACAAAAATACTTTCTTCCCTAGGATTCTATTAGACCTAGGGGATGGACCACCAAAAATAGAAGAAGTAGATTTGTCCTCTAAATACATTTAATGAATGATAGTATAGCCTGGAGTGGCTAGGCCATGATCTAGAGGGAGATAATAGCTAGGAGCATTCTGTGTGGTGGAGTTCAAACGAGGGTTTGACCCTCCAAAATATTGGAGTCTAGGGTCAATGATAATAATAAAACCTTGTATTGATGTGAACAAAAATACTATGGCTGTCCCCTAATGATGTTTAGTGGATTTGAGCGGGAAAATGGATTCAAGTTCTTCCTACTAGTTGTAGGGAGACTAGGAGGGTCCTTGGCTACATCATGCTTTAGGGAGGGATAATGGGCACCATTTTTAAATGAAGACTGACATAAAATCACCATTAAGAGCATGATAACCATTGAGAATGGTAGACTGATTGAATCAATAAGTACACATAACTTCATCAACAATAAGTTTGATACTCTTATCATTTGTTTTCTTTTACCCTAATATATTATTTTGGGTCATGATTTTAGATGATAGAGCTATCAATTATTTTAGGAAATATCATAGTAGTAAGCTTGGTATTGGAGACTACAAAACATATTATATTATGTATGTTATTCTCATGGATGTGGTAAATAATTTTTTGGAAGACCAATGGATCACAACCTTGAATAAAATAGATATGAATTTATAGAAACTATTCATGCAATTTCAATTTAAAGGTAGTTAATTTCAACAAGGGGGATTATGGGAAAAATATTCACAATTGGTTAGTCCATGTGATATTGGTAATATTGATAAATGAGTTTGAATGGTGTGTATCATGACTATTTTCATAGAAGTTAAAAAAATAAAGGTGTATACATGTCATGATCATCAAATTAGTATTTATTAACATCAAATTATTTTTGGCTCCATGCCAAAAAGACTAACACCAATTAGATAATATGACTATTACATTCACATGTTTTTATGGAGTCGATCACTAAACATAATACCATACATGTTCTATTTCCTAGAAGAGTTAAATTAAAAATATGGTACATGAGATGCTAGAGGTGAGTATTGTTAAACATATCCAAATTAAATATTCATCTATAATGGTCATGGTCCATAATAAATATAACACTTGAAGTATGTACCTAGATTATAAGGAAGTCAACAAATGCACAATCAAAGATAAGTTACTTATTCAAGTAATTGATGATTTGTTAGATGAATTTCATGGTGATGTTTATTTTAAAAATATATATATCCTTATTTTAGGTACCATAAAATTCATATTAGAGGTGAGGATATTTATAAACAACTTTTATAACTCATGAAGGCCACTATGAGTTACTAGTCAAGAATGTTTGTCTTACAAATCCACTATATACATTTTAGAGCTTGATGAACACTTTATTTAATCCTTTTTCAGTAAATTTGTGTTTTCTCTTATATTGACATCATTATATACAAAGAATGGGATTAAAATTTATAACTTGTGAAAATGGTAATGTTAGTTCTTAAATAAAATCAATTTTATGTAAAACCTTTGAAATGTGTTTTTAGAGATCAAAGTATGGAGTGCTTGGTTGATATTGTTTCACAGAAAGGATTTAACATTGAAATTAGAAGATAAAATATATTGTATAATATTATGTGATTAAAACCCTTAAGAATATCATATGATTTTTTGGGCTCACAAGTTACTATCTCATATTTGTGCAAAGTTATAGAGACAAACTAACACCATTCACAACCTTGTTGAAAATACTATTTACATTGAAACAAAATAGATGACATGGCCTTTGATAAATATAAGGAGGCTATGTCCACCATTCTATTTTTGACTACCCTTTATTTTTTTAAAACATTCATTACGATATGTGATACATTAGATTACGACACTGGGGAAATACTCGTGTATGATGGGAGACCCATTATATTCAGGATTCATCAACTTAAGCATAAAAAAGGTTAAATATAATCTATGATATATAGATGCACTTTATTCTTCATGATGTCAAATAATGGATACCTTATCTGATAGGTAGACACATTAAATGTAGATACCTATTATGATAGTTTAAAATATGTTCAAGATAAATGATTATCATATGAGCAATAATAAAAGTGGGTGAAAAAATTATTTGTATATGATTTTGTAACCATCTATAAAAATAGGAAAAAATAATGTGATAGCATATGCATGATCTAGGAGGGATGAGTCTAGTAAGGCATTATTACATGAAAACCATTTGGTAGGAAGATTGGTTAGAATAAGTAACATCAAAATTAGAGAATGATATAGATACATATGCTATGATTCATGACATTATGCAAATATTTGGTGATTTTTTCAAATTTTATTAGAAATGGAATGCGTTACGGTATAAATATTGATTATTATTATGTAATAATTATATCCTAAAGCATAATATCATTAAGGATATTCATGCATATCTAATGGGGGGACATTTACAATTTCTGAAAAGCCGTCATAAAATCAAGTATGATTTAATTTCTTAAGGACTCAATGGGGATATGCAAAATATTAAGACACCATGTCTTATACAATCTTTATCCATTCCTATCTAGAGTTGGGAAGAGGTTTTCATAGATTTCATTACAACATTTTCAAGGTCATAAGATAAAAATATCTTCAGGGTAGTTATGTATAAGATAAAAAAATACACTTTCTTTTTCTCCTTTTCATGTCCATTTATAGAAATATATTATCTATTGATTTTATAGGTAAATTTCAAAATTTCAAGGTATTTCCAAGATCATTGTCAATGATTATGATCCCATGAATAAAAATAATGTTTGAAGTATTTTATTCTCATGTTTGGGTATTCATATGGCTCTTATCTTATTATATAATCCTCAATATGATGGTAGAATAGAGGTGCTCAAAGAATTCATAGAAGGGTATCTTTGATATTTTGTATGATATGAACAAGAATGGTGGGTTTATTGGATATCAATATAATAATTTTATTAAAACACATCCTTTTATATCTCCTCCAAAATGTCTTAATTTACTAAAATTTATGGTTTTGATCCTTATCCATCGCTTCATTCTATCAACTGTATCCCAATGTTCAGGCTATTGAAGAAGACATTGAAAATCAAGACAAGGAACTAGTTATCCTTAGATAGAATTTGGAAATGATGCATAATTGCATAAAGTATAAATCAGATCAACAACGTAGTGAGAATAATATTTACATAGGTTATTGGGTCTTTGTACACTTGAAACCATATAATAATATGTATCTAAATCATCAAAAAAATGTTTAGAAAACTCTCTAAGAAGTATTATGGCCCTTATAATATAGTATATAGAAAGTGTTGCATAAAATAATGAACTACTCCAATCCACTCACATAAATCAAGTATTTCATGTATATTTTCTGAAGAAGGTAATTGGACAAATAGTTTTTGGGTAGATTGAGTAACCATAGCTAGATGAAGAAGGTTGAGTCATTATATATCTTGGGGTCATCACTAGCACATGCACTAAATAGATCAAAAATATATATTAAGGAGTATATGATTAGTTGGAACAATATGAACCATGAAGTTGCAATCTGGGAAGATGAATATTTTATGTAAGAACATCTAACATTGTTTGGCATTGAATAAAACATTTTTTTGAAATGGAGGGGAATGATACACCCTTCACGTATAGTGTGTCTATGGATATGTGTGTTTGAATTGAGGCTCACATAACCTTCCATATTATCCTTTTACATTTATATATAAGCTTATATTATTATTATGACCATCCTATGGAATAACCATGGTCTAAGTATAATATATATGGGAAGTATTGGTTAGTATTTTATCATCATGTTATGAATTATTCTTTTATTACATTATTATAAAGTTTTAACCCTCAAAGTGGCTCTATCATATTATAAATTATTTTGATCTATCAATAATTAATATTGTGGATCTACTTATTGTGATGATAAATATGTGTTATATTATTCCATTGATGTCAATCATCTAAGTGCTCTCAATACATTTTTTTCTCATTTAAACAATTTCATAGGTGTGGTATAATTAAATAAAGTGAAGTAAACCAAGTAGATTATAATCAATTAATGAAAAAAATATGAAGAATACAAACTCTTTTTTTAAATTATAAATTTAATAAGGGAAGATATATATTAAGGAAGCTACTTTAAATAACTTAAATAAAAAATTTATTTACATAAGAGAGAAGAGAGGAATTCATATATGTTTTCCTACACTTTTAAATAACACACACTCAAGAGGTTTACATAATAAAAAAAATATATCCTTAATCCTAACTATGGCTAATCACTTCTCATCCTACACTAATCAGTATAAAAACTAAGTCAACACAATGATGACTATCTTTCTTCTAGATAATATTAGATTCCTAATCAAAATTAATCTTAAGATATGAATTTTAAATGAAGTGAATCTAGTACATAATAATTTAATCAAAAATATCACAACTACTCATTTTATATATACATAAAAATAGAGTGCATTAACCATAATAGTATTACTACAATTGGTAGGTTTGGAATGGTTATATATAAATATCAATATTGATGCTATATTAAGTTGAGACATATGTGGTTTTTGAAATTAGTGTTGTATAGGTGTGGTTAAAATATTTAAATTCTATACTTATAATTTGAAATTTTATTTTAATATTGATGGTCATCATAAATTAATTATTATAGAAAAAGTAGTACAATTTAGTATAACATATAATTAAGTATCATCACTAGGTTATAAAATAAAATTAGTATTTACAATTTAACATCATTTTCAAATTGTATTTTTATCTATGTGACTTTCCAAAATGGTTTAGGGTCATGAAGAACAAGGAAATTCAATGCATAATAACATGTTTATTATAAAATTTATATAAACATTAAAAACATTGTAGAATCACTATAGAAGTGTTTGTAGAATAGTCCACTTTTCATGACAAGTCTGAAGTTGATAAATACAAAAATCTTTCTAGTATTTTTATAACTAGTGAATAAAAATGTTGCTTGAACCCCACTACTTTATTGATCTCATTTGATTTTAACTATTCATAATTATCCTAGATAATCTAAAGAGGAAAGTAAGCAACCCCTTATTGTATTTCAATTACAATACAATGTTTTAGAGAATTTATTATAGATAATGCAAAAGTTTCACTTGTACACTTGTGAAAGGGTCATGTGCACTTATCTCTAGAAAATATAAACTCTTCCTTTTGAACATCTTAGATAACCAACTACATTGTTAAGAATTAAGGATAACTCAAAAAATAATCTAACTTTATAATACTGAAAAACTAAATCCTTTCATTTTAGGTAAAAATAATAATAATTAGAAGAGTCATATTCTAGTTGGATTCAACAATGCAAAATTATTAAGTAGGGTTGTATACTAGTAGCCTTATAAAATGGTTCATGTAAATAATGAGAAATATTTAGTTAAAATATTTATTAATCAAAACTAGAATGAAAACCACATAAGACTACATCACATATTGACTAGAATTTGAATTACATATACTTAAAATCCTAGAAAGATGATGAAAGATGAAGTATAAAAAAACATGTAAATTATTTACAAAGTGGAGAACTTGTGGATGAAAAATATAAACCCTAAATTAAATAAGTATCCTCATTTTAATCAATATCAAACTTAACGTCTAAGGAAATAATTCAAAATAGACAAAATAATTATCACTTAGGCCCATATAAACCTATTAATTGTATGATAAAATTCATAGCTCTTCTAATGTATATGGATAAGTTTTAGATGATTTTTATAAATTACATATCACCTTAGTCTTGTGCACTTGGAAAAAACATACCTTGGTTATTCCTCTTAGAGATAAACCCTTCCCACTTCTATAAGTCCTACAACTACTAACTCTCTATGCTCATTACATGTCTCTTACTCTTATCGATATCATTTTGATGACCTAGGCCATATATTTTGCCTATAATGTTATAATCATGATTATCTTCTACCTTTTTAGGTTTTATACCTCCACCAATTTTTAACTACCTAGACACTTGCATTCTAGTCAGACACCTACATCGACACAATTGTCTAACCTAATGTAAGTGTCTAGTACCCTAAAATCATGCAATTTATAAATTAAATGTATCCTAAATATTCACCTATGTTATTTAATGTGAGATATTATCTAAGAGGATTGGTATAAATATAAGATCAAACCTAATCCATTCCTCACCTATAAAATTCTTACCTACTCATAATCCCACATCGAATTCATATTAAAAAACATTCAATAAAGTACTCAAGTGAGAAAAGGTTTCCCTATTTTCTCTTATATCAATGTTAGTTAAAGGGATACTACATTTATAGGTAGGAATTACTGAAGGAACAACCTAAGAGCTATACTTTATATTTATAAGTTAGTTCACTAATGCACTTGATTATCACACATTTCATCATTCACACACAAGCTAACACATATGGAAAAACTACACAAGTCTGAGGCTCTCTTCATTGTATTGGTTATGTAGGCACTTCTTATGGAAAGAGGAGTCATTAGGGTAGATCAAAAATAGGAGATCACTACCCCATTTTTTTCAAAGTCACTACAAATATTAAGAGTTAGGGTTTTATTATTTGACAAGGAGTGATAGTCCATGACCCAGATCTAAATGTGATAGAGTGAATGTACCACATAACCCAAAATTATATAGGAGATCACATATAGTTTTAACATATATTCCACATGAGACACCTGAATCTGATCAAGAAAGTATCATCGGTGTAAATGTCCTAGATTTAATCATTTATTTGAAGTCATAAAGGCACTCAATGTAAAACTTGGTGACTATTCCATAATATATTTCAGTTTATTTCTTGCCTTTTCTAGATCTATATTTGTATTAGGATCGTAACAAGCTATGTATCTTGTTTTTTATTAGAATTGAAATATATAACATAGTTGAGTTTCCTTGTTTTCAACATATCTAAAAATAATAAATTCAAAATATATTTTCTATTTGAGTCATGAAATCAATTGGCCTTTTATTGATTTATTTATCACACTTGTGCTTATTATTTTTTATATTATTAACCCTATTTATCCCATTAGGATCCATATTCAATTTATTATTAAAAATTTGATGAACCTAATTTATGTGAATTTATTTTATTTATTTATTTATTGGGTATTAAGTTAACTAGGGTTTAAATTTTTTTACTTTGTTACAAATTTTCAATTTTTTGACCTTTAAAAGCAATGGAAATTTTTAAATAAAAAACCCTATTTCAAATAGAAGATGAAGAAGAATTAGTTAGTTATATAAATAATAACAAAGGCTTAGGGGATGCATTTTATTGTGTTATAAGAGATGAAATCATCAAACATAATAAGGCTAAGGAAACAACAACCATGGTTAATATCAATTCATAGTATCCTAATGGTATTGTTTTATCTAGTGCATCAAGAAGATAACTTGTATATTAACTTGATTTTACTACTTCATTTATCTTGTGGGTAGTCAAGTGTCATATTATATATCTCCCTCATCCTATAGAGGTTGATATAAGTATACCTCTACCCAAAGGGCATGATGCAAATTTTTATTGTGTCTATCAAGAAGGCCTTGGGCATTCAACAAAAATATGTTTTACCTTCAAGCATAAGATACACAACCTTATCTATAAATAAAATATTACATTTGATGATCCTCCAAAGCACTAAGGTTAACACCTTAGTGATAATCAAAAACATAAAATATTTAAAAATAATTTACAATACCATTTTAATAATGATGCAAAAGTGAATGGTATATATCACACATCCTCCTACATCATATTATGATCAACCACTAGATGGGATTATTGGCACTTAAATATGGAATAAAATTTGTATGGTTTAGAGTTCTTATATTATCATTAATGATAGTGAGATTAAGGATGATGACTCATATCTTCATTTTTTATTCATTTGATCATACCTTGGTAATCAACCTATACACAATGTTATGATTAATAATGGTTTAATTAAGAATTTTTGCACCATGACATTATTCACACATTTGGGTTATACTCACAATGATTTACAAATTTATACCAAATTAGTTAGAGAATTTGATGTGATGCAATAATATATTCATGGTGAATTAACTTACATTTATAGGTGGGTCCCACACATGAGGTTAATACCTTATCAGTTATACCTTCTACATGTGTCTTTGATATGTTATTAGGATGACCTTGGTAGCACACACTTAGAGAAATATATTCTACAATACATGGATGTGTTAAATACATTCATACCAATTAATTAATTATAGTTTTTGAATTTACATATGAGTATCCTCTTGGGAAAGAGAAATTTGTACCTAGGTAGTTCATAATGAAAAATACTAAGGTTCATCCACCATAAAATCATAAGAAATAGGAAATATTAGCTACTAGGTAGCCAATTATTTAGAGACCATTACATTATAGATACAACAATGAGTTCCACAAATTCATCATCTACTACACACCACATTAAGATATAGATCACATACCTGTGGTCATATCACTTATGTTCTAAAGAATATACAGATAATTCAAATATGGGTTCCATGAACCAATACTACTTATAGTTTCCTTTCATGACAAAAAAATCCTATTATACATATATAGAGTACCACCGGTACTAATGTGACTTGTATTTAGACTATGCGTGATTTTTAGTAATACCATTAATTTATTTCACTAGGTCTCAAGTGGGGAGATACCTATGAAAATTCATTAGATGTTATTATAGGGTAGTCTTTTTGATTTATAAATATTCTAAAAACACCAAAAAATTAAACATAATCAAAAAATCCAAAAATATATTTGTCATGGACTTATCTTACTGGATTGTTGGCATATATTTTGTTAGTTCCATGTTGATGGATAACATATCGGTTATTTATGTATAAATGCATATTTCATGCTTCTATTCAACCATGATTTAGACATACACATATACATGAATTATGTACTTGTGGATGTTTCCAATTTCTTCTTCTCATGTAAATAAGATGTTGATGACATCTACCTTCTTTGATCATGATATATCTAGGTTATATCATTCTATGGTCACTTTATGTTGTCATGTTTGAACTTATATACTTGCACATGCCTTTGTCTACACTTTCATCATCGTAGTGTACTTGATATGCCATGTATTTGATGTTATTTTCTAACACATTTGATCTATGGGCTAGTATTTTATGTTTAAGTCGGTTTATTATGATTTCATTTATGCATTTCCTTTAGTGTCTTGCCTTGCTATTGTATTTCTTATTTGAGTATTTGAATATTATTCATTATTTTTGGCCCCCATGCCTTTATTTACCTCATTGAATTTTTATTATATCATTTCTTGTTACATTTTTGAATTTTAATATGTCATTTATTACTTTATGTACATTTGACTAAGTTGTGTCCCTTTTATTATGCAATATTTGAACATGCCCATTGTTTTTAGTATCCTTTCACCATTGTCTATTGATGTATTTTTGATTGATCTTATCTATGTACTTCATTTATTATAGAAATTATTTTTATTAAGCATCTTAGGAGTCAATGTGATCACATTATATGTTATCAGATGATATATATACCTAGACATATTTCATATATATGCTACATGGTGCATTATATAGTTCAATAATTATATTATATTTTTGAGGTAAGGTAAATACAAATTTATATCTCCTCTCACCTCAAAAAGGGGGAATGCCACTGAAGGCATGTCATAGAGGTATGGCTTAAACATATTAAATTTTTTATATTTTATGGGGGCATGTCATATAGGAATGACCTCCAGATATTCATACTTTTAGAATATTTGAGGTCAATGCAAAGAGCAATGTATTCTAAATACTTACAGTTTTATATTTAATGGGGCAATGTCATAGAGGTATGAATTATATATATTCATATATTAAAATTTAGTGGGGACATGTCATAGAGACATGTCTTCCACATATTCAAAATTTTGGATTAAGTGGGGAATGGTTTAGAAACATGTTCTCCACACATATTGATTATGAAACATACCTATATTGCAATGGGGGAAAGTTTTCTAAACATATCCTTCACATTGGAACTTATATGAATTTTCATCTTTATCCATATATAGTTGTCAAATGTTTTTGAAACAAATTCTCCACACTTACAATAGTTTCAAATTTATTCACATTTACCCCAGTTTTTAGTTCTGAATTATATTACTACATGTTTTGGACACATTTTCTCCACTCTTATAATAGTTTTGGATACAAATATATAGTGGTATCACATTGAGAAAACATTTTCTCCACACTCGCATAGTTCTCATATTAGTGAAATTCATAGTTATATAATTCAAATACACATTTGTTGAAAAATTATATACATTGTTACCATTGTTATAAACAGCCTTAATAAGATACATATTTAAGGTGCATATATTATGCAATTTGAGCCTAATATTTCAAAAAAAAAAAAAAGATTTAAAACCCTTTTAGGGAGCATCACCACCTAATAGGGTGAACTTTTATGGACTATATTGAGTCGATCTATTTTAGTAGTTGGTTTATGTTTTGGTATGGCTGAGGTTATTAAATCACTCAATATTTATAATTTTTTAGGTTGTAATTGATTGTAACATCCAAACTTACTAGTTTTATGGTGTGAGTTTACCTAGTTCAATCACACTCACTAGGTTATGACTTATATTCGATTGCAAGGTTGAGCTAGTCTCAAATACCTAGTGGATATTCACCCTTTCTCCAAGGTTGGTGGCATCGTCCCTCATATATCTCTCTATCTCCTTAGATATATGCACATTACGTATTTATATTTTTACTAATATTAATTTTAGTAATTCATAATGATACATATTTCAAATGAAATTGATAAAATGGAAGATGGTTACATTGATACACAGTTGTACTCCTAAACCTTGATCTATTTTAATTTTAATCATTTCAATGTTTTTTTATTTACAATGAAAATTGAAGGTAATCTACAAATCAATCTTATCTTGGAGAAGATAAGTCACACTAACCCTTCTACCTATTTTAACATTTAGACAATCAATTTCATAAATAATTTGGATCCACTAAACCCAACCAAAGGGTCCTTTTACACAAAAATATCACTAGAGAGGTTTCTAAAGCCTCTAGTCAAGAAATACCATGTGATACACCTTTCTAGGTCCTATGGATTTTTATTTAGAAGGAAATGATAAATTAAAGAAAAATATAACTTAGTGTTCAACAAAGCATGTGGCAAAAAATGTGGGTCATAACATAAAGGTAAAAATACATAGAATATTTATAAAAATACATAGAATATTTATAATTAAGTTAATATAGATGTAACCCTGACACATGAAGAGAGAATTAAATTCATAAGACATTAATTTTCATACTTGTATCTACTTAGATATATATCTCCCTTGTCCAAAGGTGCTTTGGAAGAGGTTATTGTGTTTTTTAAATATCATTATGATATACCAGTTCTAGGCTATATGACTAGTCCTAAGCATGTAAAAATTTTCCACAAGTCAATATTCTTGTCTCCAATTATAAATCTTACGTAATTACTACTCAAGTAGAATGATGGAAGAGTATATTGTAAATAAGCACAAGTTAATGATTAACTCCTATATCTCTCTAAGTTGGTAAAAAAGATGTGTTGATATAGATGGATCTATGCCTAAACTCTTATAATTTTTTCACTAATAGATTAATCCCAATAAACCTTATATATTTAATTAAAAAAATATTTATGTCTAATAATGGGTTGGTCAAGGCTAACCTAATCATGTAATGTGCTCATATATTTTAAGTAAAGGGCGATCCTAGGATTACTTTGTTTAGTAAAAGTTAAAAAGAGGTTTTGGCTTAGGTAGGGGTTGTGTGAGGTAGTGAGTTGATTGTATGAATGTGTAAGAGAGGTATCAACACTTAAGTAAATTTATAATAGAGGTTTGTGTTGTTTTCAAATGGTGGTACAGCGAAAAACAATCTTTCAAAGCACCAATAGTCTACCCACCCATTTCTTAGTGCACTTAGAGAGATTAAGATTTATTGGGTTAGTAAAAGACATAAATAATTAGTAATTTATAAATATTAAAAATATTATGTGTATACATATTCTCCACTTAAATCTCATCATGTGTCATGCAGTTGTAATGTTGGATGGTGCTTCAGGAGAAGAACATAACAACATGTAATGTTGAGCCAAATTAATTTTTATATATTAAATCATAAAATAATTATAATTAAATGGTTGAATAGAAATAAATAAAATAAATGTAATTTATGTGTACCTTGATATACATTTATCATTGAATGGTTGTCTTATATGTTTGTATATTTGATCATGAAGGGTGCAAAGACGTCTTTGGACGAACCCAAGTATACAAAATTTAAAGAGCTAAAAAACAAACATATAAAAACTAAGATAACTAAAATTTTTGGGCATCACGTAATTTGAAATTTTGTAATTAGGGGTGATAAATGATAATTTAGGACCAAATGATCAATCCATAATTTAGAATAAATTGGGTAACCAAAAATCCAAGGGTACTCAATGAGCGAAAAACTCCATCAAGTATACATTAATTAAGAAAGAATAACAAACAAAATAAAACTAAGGATACATGTAAAATGAAAGTCTAACATCAATGTGAAAGCAATAAAAGACTTTACTTAAACAATGATTGGTAATAAATCATAAAAAAACATTTATGACTGAGCAATAATTATCTAAACATAATGATCAATGGAAAAAATTTACATGAAAGGGAGGACAACATTGGTGAGTGAGAAGTAACAATCCAAACTTAATTAAAAATGGAAAAAATGCAAAAAATATATAAATAGATATAGTTGTTTGAAAAAAAGGAGGGAAATGAAAAAAATATTGGTGAGTGAGAATTAACAATTAAAAATCACTCAAAAATAGAAAAGGGAAAACAAATATAAAAAACATAGTTGTCCCAAAAAAAAATGAGAATGAAAGATGTTCAAATAAAAGTGAGGCAATTATAGATATGTAAAGCAATGGTGTAAATAAAAAAATGCATAGTTAGTCAAGCATACTATTATGTTCTTAAGATAGATAAATCAAGAACAAAGTAGTGCTATAATCTTCTAAGATGTGAAGATTATGGAATATAGAAGTTGGGAAATAAATTTAAAATCAAACATTCTTATCAAGGAGGAATGAAGTGCGTGGTGGGGGAAATGAAGGAAAACGCAAGGTAGAGAAACTATTTATCAAATTCAAGACACAAAAATTAAGTTTATCAAAATAAGACTAATTTTTACATTAATGACTTTGAATAAATTTTATTTACCACATATATTGTCGGATATCAAAAATAAGTATTAATATCATCCCATGAAGGCTATATGCATGAAAATGAAAATAGGCATACCTTCCCATAATGTGTTGTATGTTTCTCAAGACTGAGTCATTAGTTTATTATTAATCTTGGGTACTTCCATGATAAAGTAGGTAGTACTACATATTTTTGAATTTTATTATTCGAATCTATTGGTCTATTGCACCCCAATAGACCTCAAATCTATGATGAGGCCAATTGTGAATTTAGAGATTTGATTAGAGATAGGTGATGTGTTATGAATCACATCTTTTAGTGTGATGATGATTTTTTTATTTTTATATTACCTTTTTATTGTTACCATTTATTTTAAATGACTTAGATTTTAACTTTTGATGGATTTTTCTATTCATCCTCCATACATATTTCAAGAACCAAACAAGGAAGCTAAAAAAGAATGCCATTTGAAAAATTTGGACTTGGTAGGTAATGAAGATGACTTAGAGAGAATGGTGTCTAAGAGTCTTGATTATTAATGTGAAATAAAATTTCTATCTTGAATTAAATCTTGTTTTGTCCAAAGTGGAATGAAAATATAGGAAAACATTGAAGAATGAACATGAAAAAAATTGAATTACTTCAAATCATCAAAAATGTGTAAATTTGAAAAAGGGATACACTGATAGCTAAGTATGATTCCTTATCATAAGATTGTATGTAAGCATACTAGAACATGATAACAAATTTTTCTTTTAATGTTTTATCTAAAAAAGAAATAAGAATTGAGGATTGATAATATGGAATAACAAACTTTTAGCCATGTCTTTAAATTATAAAAAAAACACTTGGTATGGTAAAAATGTTTGAAATAATAGGTAGATTTTATGTGGAGAGCCTTGTATTATACATATTCTTACATTTTAACTCATAAAATAGAAACCAAAGTGCATTAAAAAAGGAAACAATGGTATTTATGAGGAGATCTTGGTCCTATCCATGGACATACACTACAATTCACAAAATAAAAACCCATGCGGGTGTTTAAAAACATTGCAAATTAATAATCTTATATGAAAAACCAATGTAGAAAAATAAAGTGTAATCATGAGGAAAACCAAGTCCTATCCATTATATTACAATGCAATTAATGAATTAAGGAAAAGGAAATACCAAAGGAACATATTACGGTTTGTGTATAATAGAGACTATTGTTGAGGATGAGATCCTTGGAAAATAATCTAGGAAGTGTTAGTAGGATATTATATATAAGTATGATAATAAGGGAAATATTTAAGAAAAATATTTATTCAAAAATTGTGCATTAGTATGTTCTTTGAAAACATGGACTTCATTAGTTTTAGGTTACTAGGACTAAGAGTATCTTTCACTAAATACGGGACCCAACATTTTTGGGCATATTTTCATTCTTTATCATGGGTGTATTTTAATTTAAGAATTAGATCACCAATGATAAAAGTGTAGACCTTAATTATTTTATTATGTTATTTGGTGATGTAAGCCATGTATTAATGATTATGTTAAAGAGCAGCTAGTTAGTGTTCATCAATAAGATCTAAGGTGTGAATGTGAGCTTCATGTAACTCTTCGTATATAATTATACCATGAATATATGAACATAAAATTGGGATTTTAAACTTTAAATGTAATACAAATTCATAAACACATACTAGCAGAAATGGTGTTGCCCAAGTGGTGGTACATATACTAGTACAATATGCCCAAAGTGTGGGATATAAGTGAATATTACAAATAATGTGGAGTTATCAAATGGTATTTTATAGGATTTTCTTGAGGATTTTATTATTGGACTATGTTGGGCCATTGCATTGTGGATGGTAAGATGTGGAAAATTTCTGGGAAATTTTAAATTTAGCAGATAACTATCTCATGTCCTTTTTTTTTTGAAATTGACACCATTATCATAAATGATAGTATGGTAAACTCCAAAGTGATAAATAATTTGGTTAAGGATAAATATATGGATATTTATTCCTATTAAATTTATAAGAGTCATAAATTCTACCCATTTAGTAAAATATTGAGTAGTAGAAATGATAAAAAAATATAAGCATATTGTGATTGGGGTAATTTACCAATGAGATAGAATCCCCAGATGGAGAATATACAAGGTGAATTAGTGGTTTTGATATATGTTTTTTTTGAATGGATTATATAATCATAAAATTGGCAAGGATTACACTTTTTTACAAAATTAATAGCTTCCTTTTCTAAATTAACCAAAAGTATTCCATACATAGGCATTTGTGTCTTGTAGCATGTCTACTATAGTGACCACCACAAGTTCCCCCATATGCTTGTTAGAGAAGATGAGGAGCCTCTTATTGTAATACATAGTAGATTACAATATGTTAATAATTACAAAAATAAATGGTGTATCAGAAGACATATTGAAAATCTTGTTTATTCATTCTACTATTTTCACAAGAATATGTGTCTAGAGGATAGGTTTGATATTAAGAAAATTGGATGATGTTTTTTATATAATTGGCTTTGTAGAATAGTGACAATGTTAATATAATAAATTATTGAATCATGTGATTGGATAAAAGATTTTGATTTTCTTATTTGAATAAGATATTTTGAATCATTAAGTACTTATTGAGGATGAAATACATATGTTGAATAAGCAAGAAAAACAGTGATAGAGTTTTGAACTCTAAAAATTATCCCAATGTTGAAATAATAAAAAACTTTGGCAAGTGTAGCTTCCATTTAATGATAAGCAAATAGATTCTAACTTTTAGACTGGTAATCAATATTGACCTGGTGGTAGATAATTTAGGAATCACCCAAAACATGTATATATGGGATATCTAAGTCAAATGTGGCTTTCAAACATAAGATGAGATATTCATATTCAATCATGTTATTAGTGGCATCCAAGGCTAACCTAAGTTATAGATCAATGATCTTACCATGATGGTTAGTTTGAATACAACTTACCTTACCTCCTTGAAGACATTTGGCACCATAAAGGTGGAAAGTCAATGTGTCTTTGTTAAAATCCATGATAACTTTTGGGAGCTATTAAATAACTACTTTGGAATTAGTATTATCAAGAATGATATTGGTATCTTTTTCCTTATATTCCTTTAAATCATTAGTGAAACTATGTAAATAGTCTTTAATGGAGATAGGCTAATTAAGACCTTCAATATAAAGATTATTATCATTAGGGAGATTATCTCTAAGGTGATTTGAAGTGGGTATGAGTGTTTCTATAAGTTTTTTGATGATGACAAACCCTTTGATATAATTATTTAAAGGCTAATTTTCATCAAGAGTACCATACATTTATTAATTCTATCTCCATGTATAAATGCTTTGTAAAAAAACTGATGAAGCGAATCAGAGTTGACAATGACATAAGTGGTTTGATAAAGCATATACTGATGGAAATTTTTAGTTATGAAGTAGATGGAAAGTCAATCATGTTCTACTTTAGCATAATTTGTTTTATAATTAATTAGGCCTCAACTAATATAGTAAATAGATTATTCTATGTTGGCATTTTATTACTAGGCAAGCATTATCCCAACTAATATGGGAGTATAAAAGGTGTATAAAATTAAAGGATGATAATTGGTAGGTCATCACAGGGTGGGAGGATCAAGCAAATATTATTTCATGTTGTCAAAGTATTTATGACATGGATCATCCCATTCTGGATCATTAGCTTTTTTGATAAGGGAATCGATAGAGTAGATGAAATAATCCATTTTTGGGATGAGTCATCAAATTACCCCAAGCTTTCCAAGTTAAGTGAAAATGTTAGGAGTGGAACAAGGAAATGTCATGTTGAATATACCATTTATTTTGGTTGGATCAACATCAATACTATAGAGAGACACTATTAACCCTAGAAAATACCAGATGTGATTCCACATACAAATTTTTATGGGTTAAGTATGACTTTATATTTAATTAATCAATAAAAAAGGATAGCTATAGTAGTGAAAAATGTGCAAACCTTTGATTTTCCAATGGGTTCATCAACATAGCTTTACCTAGTCTTGTGTATAAGATCATATAAAATATGAGTCATAACATGTTGATAGGTGGATCCGACATTTTTAAGGCTAAAATGAATTTTGATGTAACAATAGGCGCCCCATTCTATAATAAATATTATTTTTTGGTAGTCTTAAGGGTATATTTGAATTTGATGGTACAATGAAAAATTATCCATAAGTGACAACATTTCATATCCAATAGTGGAATCTATGATGACATTTATTGAAGGAAAGGGAAAATTATCATTTGGACATGCGAGGTTAATATGACATAAATAGATGCATATAAAAATGACCATCATGAATTTTTTATGAACAATAAAAATGTTTTATACCCATTCAAAATATATAATCGGTTTATTAAACTAGGCATCTAAAAGTTTTATAATTTATTTATGGCATAAGTTGGAAATTTTGGGTAAAATATTTTGTTGTTTTTAATAAAAGGGTTTTGTCTTTGGGTAAGTGATGATGTTATACACAATGATACTAGGATCGATACCTTGCATTTCCTAATATTACCAAGTGAAGGTTTAGAATACTTATTAAAGAATAGGCTAAAGTTGTCATGCTCTATCAACATGAGTTATTTATATACAATATGGGTCGAGGATATGATGATATCACATATTCTATTATTGTTATTTCTTTAGTGAGCATAACATTTATATATTGGAAAATATATGGATAATTAAGAAGAGAAAAATATTATTTATTTAGGGGTCTAAATTAACAATGATTTTTTTAAAGTGAGGAGGTTTCCATTTGAAGTTTTTGAGTTTATGATGTTTTTTCTAGAAGTTGAGGTTCTATAGCATGGAATAATTAAAGTATGGACTCATCTATAGTTAAAGTTGACAAGGGTCCATAATATTCCATGTCTACTTCAAGATCAATGATTTTATTACCATGGAATTCATATTCAAAATGAATCTATCATACATTTGTTGCCTTAACATCAAGGGTAATTTTAGGTGTAGTTAGAATTGTTTGTGGAGGTTGATTGGAGTCAAGTGGATTAATAATAGGTGTATTATGTTATTTTATATATGGATATCTAATTGAATCTAGGGGGATAACATTAGTGGTATCTATAAAATCATTCAAAGGAAGAAGGGTTGGTAGAGTGATTGGTGATATAGGAGGTTCCAACATTTATAACATTTTGGAATGCAAGATTTGTTCATAAACCTAATGGGTATCAATAAGTGGAGGATTAACTAGAGATACATGACCTTAAGTTTCTGGTTCAATATTAACTAAAATGACATGGACATCACAGTTGAAATCATTAATTTTGGTTAAGGTTTATTGATAGTTTTTTATGTCTAAGTCTCATGATTGAGCTTGAACCATGGTATAATTATCATCATAGGTGTGATAAATAGTTCATGCATGTGCCTCTAGAGGACCATCAAAAGGAGATACACCTATATCACTAAATTTTTTAAACAACATGGTTAATGGGTATAGAAATAACCTAACCACTCCATATTCATTACGTGTGAAATCATCTTATGTGTAATAAGCTTCATGTGGATTACATGGAGGAGTAAGTTTAATAATATCATTAATGAGAGGGATGGTACAATCACGTGGTAAAAAATAAGGAGGAATACACTCTAAAATAGGAGGTAACTTAGTAGTATTAAATGTGTTTTGTAATACATTTGGCTCATCATCATCAGAATCAGTAAGAACAACCAATAAATATGGATTCATGTTAAAAATTTAAGTGGAGGTTCACTATTAATTCATGGAATGGTTAGAATCTGATACTAAGATTTAGGGTTTGATAGTTGAGTAATAAATTGATTAGGATCAACCGCATGTTTATAAAATTTTACAATATTCATAAATTTGATACATTAAATACCTCCAATAACCCTCATGTGATATTTCCATGGGTAACCTAGGAGTATGTTATAGGATAACAGTAAATCAAGAACCATGAGCTTGGTATGTATGTTCTTGAATCAAAAAGTGAGGGGGAACCAAATATAACCAAGGGGGTTTTCATTTATCTTGTCAAATCCATGACATGTGAGATGAGTTTTCTTGAGGTGATCTTTGTTATACCCAAATTGTTTAATTAACTAAATGGATGTAACATTAATTCTTGACCATTTATTTTGTAAGACTTTTTGAATTATGGTGGTATTAATTGTGATTTTAATAAAAATAGGTGGGTTATCAGCTCAAAAAAGAATTTCATAAGTGATCATATCTTTTTCAAGGAATTCTATGGAAGATTTTGAAGGAGGACAAATAATTTCAATATTGTGTACTTTTATCAGTATATGATCTTTAATACATTGTTCTACTTCAAGCGAAATAGGTTATTCAATGCATTGTAATTTTTTCATTAAAAATTTGTTGTGATATGGAAAAGTACAAAATAACTCCATGAGGGGAATTTTACAAGGCATATAGTTAAGTTCCCCTATGAAATTATAAAGTGATTTAGAGGATGAAAACCCAACATGAGGCTTGGAGGGTAAAACACTTTTAGTAGGAAGATAAGTAGTTTGAGGTTAGGATTGTGGAAGTGTTTCCTCATTCATTTCATAAGGTATGTTAGCGGTAGTGGTGTCTTTTAGAAGTTGTTCTTTGAGAGGTGGTTCTTTGGCTTAGTTATGGGATCTTTGTGGTTAGGTTTTCATGGATAATTTACTTTAGCTACATTTACATATTGAGAACTGGTATTATATTGGTCATAGTAAACATCAATTACACATTTATCCTTGTTTGAATGTTGTGGGTTAGAGGTAAAAAATGTTTTTGGAGTATTATAAGAAGGAGGATTCAAACCGTGTTTCTTTTTATAAATGTTAACATAACCATGATGAAGTATTTTGATGATAGCATAATTATTAAACGTATCTCCTAACATAAAATAAAGATCAAATTTGGTAAGCCCACAACATGTTTCATTATAATGACTAATATCGCAATTAAACCAACAAAATTTTCAAGGATCATACCATGTAGGTGGATTATCGGCATAAGTGAATGGTTTAGAAGGTGTTAAAACTTTTTTCACTTTTGGAATAGTTAGGGGTGAATGGGAATCTTGGGGATTATCCATTTTGGGTACTCTTAGTTTTCTTTGAGAAGGATTGCTAGTGATTATAATAGTGGAGTTTTGGAAAGAAACCTTGATGATTTTAATGTTGGGATAAAACTATTTCATAAGGAATTCTATTCTTTTAGCTTGATAAATAACATCATTTAGATTTTGGGGAGAAAAAGTTTGAAACTTATATTGAAGGAAAGGTTTTAATGTGATTATGAGTAGTTTGAATAAGTTATCATCATCCATGTTGTGAATGGATTTGTGAGCCAAATATTTCCAACATTTAATGAAATCATGAGGTGATTGATAAAGTGATAGTAGAAGGGGATAGTTTAACATTAATGACATGGCTAAGATAATTTCTAGGAAGATCATTGTGTTGAGATTACCTAACTAGAGGATTGGCTAAATCTTTAAGTTGTTATTTAAATTGTTGAGGGAGATGATTATACAATTATCATATATCACTTGTGAATGTTTTGACTAAAAATTTAGTAGTGGAAAAGGTATTATTTTGAATCCTTTCTTTATAAAGATTACCAAATGTTTTAAGGAAAGCTGCAGGGTCTTTTGTCCCATCATATTTAATAGTTAGAGAGATGTTGCCAATATAAATAGAAATAATAAAGGGTGATAAAGGTTCATTTTAAATATTTTGGAGAATATTATTGTGAATAATGGGTTGGGGAATGATATCTCCCATGTCATATTTAAGAGGTGGAAAGATGAAATCTTGGTTATTTTGGGGAAGTAGAATAGGAGGTTGATTAGCCACATTTAATAAATGATGTTACATTTACATTATTTGATAAATATTAGATGTTTTCATGATGTTCATTTGTTGAAATATTTGTGAAAGGATTTCAGTGTTTTAAACTAGTGGATTGGGGTTATTAGTGTTTAAATGTGGATTTTAAGGAGAAACATTCCTTGAACTGGTATTTAATGAGGTTTTTATGGTGGAGAATTATTAGGATGTGGGTTATTGGTGTTCAAATAATTTATTATGGGGTTATTGGTTAAGCTTGTGTCAATTTTACCTAAAGTGTAATAAGGTGTTTCAAACAAAGATTTATATTGAGAAGTGTAAAATGGATCTAGCCTATCACTGTCATCATTGGAATAATTTAGACCATATTTCATCCCAAAGATGAGGGATGATGAAAAGTGATCTAAGAGTGAGAATCCTCTTAGGTAGCTAAGGTAGGAAGAAAATAACATCCCATATATCATCTAAATGGATTTAGGTTATCCAAAATGATTGCGATAGGAGATTTTGTGATGTTTGAAATAGATAAGTGAAATTATTAGAAGAGATTAATATTGAAAATGAAACTTAGCCAAATATAGATTAATGTTAGTCAAGAGGCAAAAGTTGACTAGGTAAATAGAGTTTAGAGGGAAGACCAACAAAAAAATAGAGGAAAATATATAGTTAGATCAGTTGACTATGTTTTATGAAAAGGAAGATTGACCAACTTGTAAGAGACTAGGTCAAATAGGAAGACTATGTTCGATAAAAATATAGTAACTATATGAGACACAATCAAATAGATCATGTGTGTTCTGAAGGTAAATAAAGGTATTGACAATTATGATTATAGATGATCTTTTTTTTTCTAAATAATTTAAATAAACACACAAACAAATGTATCAATCTAGTTCATCTAATTTTCACACATAACACAAACATTACACCAATGTTGGATGATACATGTTTTGCAATACAACATATAATTATCAAAGAGAAATTTGTAAAAATATAAATGATAATTTAAGTGGTAATTCATGAATGTTTTAAGTTATAGTAAATTTTGAACTAAATATGATAGAGATTTGGATATAAAAAATAAATACAAAATCAATTTAAGGATGGTTTTGGTAGTTTAGGCTAAGGGGTATGCATTGATGATGCTATTGGATTTGTGTTGGGGATTATCCCCTCTCTTAAAAATCCCATAGTAGTAATGGTTTCATTTTATTTTCCAATTTATACCATCAAACACATATTTATACTTGGATAGAAAACCAAGTTAACTTCCACATTGGTGATGAAATCCAAGTAGGTGGACCTTGGATAGAAGTTGTCTAATGTTTTTTCATGTTATGTGGTTTGGGAGTGTGTGAAAAATAAAAATAGCATGACTAAATCAAAATATTAAAAACCTCTTATTTAGTCTATGTGTGTTACTCTAAGAAAGTAAGAAACAAATATTGAATAGTGAATTAATTATTAACATGATAATTTAACTACTTTATTTAAAGAGTACAAGGTTAGTTTAGATGACCATCTATGCAAACAATATAAAACATAATTGACAGGGTTGATGCTATCTATTGAAGTAAGAGTTAGAAGAACACAGTTGAATATGATAATTGAGTCTTTTAGATAGAAAAACAAGATACATAACTATGTCAATCCACTCGACCTAGTTCATTTTAGGGTTATAGTTTTATAGACAAAAAAATATGAAAAATAGAATTGTAAATGAAGAAATTAAATGAATACTAAGGTAATAATGAACTTGTTACTTTTGAAGATGTTGAAATTAATATTATTTTATATTATGTTATTTAGATGATTTTAATCCTGTTAAACAGAGTTGACTAGGTTGTGTGAGTTTGACAACGTCTATTCAAAGATAAATCATTTGCCCTTCTATTCAACATTTGCCCTTCCTTTTCCTAGTGCACCCTTAAATGTAAACACTCTGAGATAAATCATAAATAATTTATAAAGTTTCAAAACATTAGGTGTATACATATGCCCCACTCTAAGATTATCACATGTCATGCAATTGTAATGTGGGATGGTGCTTTAGGAAAAAAAAAACATAACAAAACATAATGCCAAGATAAATAAATTATAGTAATTAAATCATTAAATAACTTAAATTAACTATCTAAAAGCAAATAATTGAAATAAGAGTAATTTATGCATACCTTGACTTATCTTTATCATTAAATGGTTGTCTACTATGTTTGTAGTTTTGATCGTGGATAGCATAGAGACTGCGTTAGATGAACCTAAGTATACAAAACTTAAAGATAAAAAACAAACAAATGCTAGAAATCAAAAATTACTAAAATATGTAGCTATGATGTACTTGAAAATTTCTTAAGTTGGGGTGATAAATTATAAGTTAGGATAAAATTACCAAGCTAAAATTTAGAGTAAATTGGATAATTAAAAAACCACGGCTACTAAAAGAATGAAAAATTCCACCAAGTATACCTTAAGTAAGAAAGGATAACAAACCAAATCAAACTAGGAATCCATGTAAAATAAAATTATAACATCAATGTGAGAGTAATATCAATCCTTACTTAAATAAAGTTGGGTAATAGATGGTAAAACTAAATTGAAGAGTGAGCAGTAAAAATCCAAACTTAATCATCAATGGAAAAATTACATGAAATGGAGAACAAAATTAGTGCGTGATAAGTAAAAATACAAAATTACTCAATAATGGCAAAGTAAAAAAATAAAAAAATGGACATAACTATTTTTAAAAAGGAAGGATGGAAATTCAATGAATATTGGTGAGTAAGAAGTAAAAGTCCAAACTCACTCAATAATGAAAAAAGGGACGGAAAATAGAAATAGATGAAATTGTTTGAAAAATAGAGAATGATAAAAAAAATATTCCAATAAAACCATGGTAATTATAAAAATATAAAGCAATGGTGTAAAGAAAATAATCCATAGTTACCCAAGCATAATGTTGTGTACTAAAGATAGATAAACAAGATCAAAGTAGTGCTAGAATGTTTTAGGATGTGAAGAGGATGGAAATAGAAGTGGGGAAATAGATTAAAAATCAAACTTTAATATAAATGGGGAATGAAATTGGTGATGGGATAAATTAAGTAATAATAAATGTAGAGAAACTCTTTATTTTAATCAAGAAACTAAAATTAATTTAAAAAAAACAAGAGGACTTTCAACATTATGGACTCTAAAGAACTTTTCTTAACTAGACAAATATTATATTATCAGAATTAAGTATTATTATTATCATCCCATCAAATCTATATGCATGCAAATTAACTTTTCTTAACCAGACAAATATTATATTATCATAATTAAGTATTATTATTATCCCATCAAATCTATATGCATGAAAATTAAAATGGACCTGCTATCCCTTAACGTGTTCCTCATTCCTCAAAACCTCTGATAGAGCTATCGGTCTACTATGAAGATTATGTACTTGCATGAGAAATTAGGTAACACTATAATTTTTTTAATTATCATATTCTAATATACTATCCTATCATATCCCAATGGGCCTTCTCTCTATGACAAGGCTAATTTTTAAGGTCAATCTTTGGTTGGAGATAGGAGATGCACTATCAATCATGTCTTTTAGTGTGTTGTTTAATTTTATATTTTTATATTGCCTTTTGATCTCTTCATTTTATTTTAAATTATTTGGATTTTAATTTTTAATGGATTTTTATATTAATCAATAAAAATTAGAGAACCAAACATGGGTGCTTAAAATGACTACCATTTGAAAACTTAGGACATGGTAGCTAAGAAAGAGGACTTATAGATCATGGTGTCTAAGAGTCATGTCTATTCATGTGAATTAAATTTTTTATCTTTACTTTGATCTTATTTTATTCAAAGTGGAATTAAGGGAAATTAATTAAAGGGAGAGTGAACATGAAATAATTTGAATTACTACAAACTACAAAAAAAATGTGTACATGTGAGAAAGGGATACGGTAACAGGTAAGTATGATTTTTTATGAAATAATGTATGTAAGTTTAGGGAAACATGTTAAAATAGTTTATTCTCATAATTTTATCTGAAAAATAAACAAGAATTGAGGCTTGAGAATATGGGATGACAAAATTGTAACCATGTCTTAACACTCTAGAAATAACACTATGTGTGGTAAAAATGTTTTAAATAATAGGTAGATTTTATGAGGAGAGCTTGGTTCTATCCATGGTTTTACACTAAAACTCATAATTTAAAAACCCAAGTAGGTTTAAAAAATTCAAATATGGTACTTATGATGAGATCCTATTCCTATCCGTGGTCTTATACCACAATTCACAAAATAAAAACCCATGTGGGTGCTAAAAAAATTAGAAAATAACCAACATATAAAAAAAATTAATGTAGGAAAGAAAAATGTATTTGTGAGGAAAATTGGGTCATATCCATGGTATTAAAATGTATATCATGAATTAAATAAACTAAAAAACCAAAGGAAGGGATTAAGGTTTGTGTATAAAAGAGACTATTGTAAAGTGTTAGATCCTTCAAAAAATTCTATAACAAGTTTTAGTAGGATAATATATAGAAGTATGATATGAAGGGATATATTTAAGAGAAATATTTATTTAAAAATTTATATCATTATCATAAATGATAGTATAGTGAAGTCGAAAGTGATCTAGTTAAGAATAAACTTAGAGATAGTGGTTCATATGAAATCAACAAAAGCCATGGATTCTACCCATTTAGTAAAATATCTAGTATCAATAATGATAAAAATATGACCATCTTCTGAGCAAGGTAATTTACAAGTAAGATATAGTCTCTAGGTGGAGAATGGCCAAGGATAATACACATAATGGAACTCAATTGGTGTTGAATGGATTAGATCATCATGAAATTGACAAGGATTATACTTTCTATAAAAATTGATACTATCCTTTACTAATGTAGGCCAAAATTGTCCCATACATATGCATTTGTGTGTTCTAACATGCCCACTATAGTGACCACCATACATTCCCTTCTATGCATGTTAGATGAGAGGAAGAACTGTTTATTCCATCAAATATTGGAGTAGGGTAGTTTATACATTACATAAAGAAAAGGTGTTGATTGGAAGAGATATTTAAAAGTTTATATATGTATTGTGGTCTTTTCTGAGAATCCATGTAGGGAGGATAGGTTTTACGTTCAAGGAATTAGATAATGTTTTTATAGCATGAGATTTATTTAATAGGGATAACCTCAATATAAAAAATGATAGGATCTTATGACTAGATAGAAGAGGGTGATTTTCTTATCTGAATAATAGATTTGGAATTATTAAGTGCTCAATATGGAAGAAGTAGATATGTTGAAGAAGCAAGAGAATAAATGATAGAGTTTTGATATCTTGAAATTATCTCAATGTTGAAAGAAACAAAATCTTTGAAAAGCGTGATTTCTATTGGATGATAAGAAAGGATGTTTACACTTTTAGACTAGTAATCACCATTAACCTAATAGTAGATAAGTTGGGAATCACCAAAAGCATGTAGATATGGGATATCTATGTCAACTGGTAATTTTGTACCCAAGATGAGAGATTGGTATTCAACCATGTTATTTATGACATCAAAAATTATCATAAATACCATAGGGATGATCCTACCATGATGGTTAATTAGAATACATCCTAGCCAGACTCTTTGGAGGCATTTGGAACCATCAAAGTGTAGAGTCTAGGTGTCTTCATGAAAATAAATGGTAACATTATGAATATCTTCTATAAGTACTTTGTATTTAGTAGTATTATAAATTATATTAGTATCTTCTTGATTATTTACCTCTAAATTAGAAACACAATTATGGAAATACTCTTTAAGGGAGATAACCTAGTTATAACCTTTAATATAAAGAATGTTATCATCTAGGAGATTATTTTGAAGGTGATTTGTAGCAAATATGGGTGGAAATGTAAGTTGGTTGATGTTGACTTGACCTTTGAAAAAAAAATTGTTCTATTATTTGAAGGTCAAATTCCATAAATAGGACCATATATTTTCCAATTTTGTCTCTAGGTAAAAATTATTTTGAGAAGAAATAATGAAGTGGATTGAAGTCGATAATGACATAAGTGGTTTGATAAATCATATAGTGATAGAACTTTTCAACTGCGAATTAGATACTATTAAAATCATGTTCTACTTTAGTATAACTTTTTTGGTAATCAATGAAGCCTCAAATAATATAGTAAATAGCATATTCTCTACTAGTATCATCTTGTTGGGCAATCATTGTCCAACTAATATGTGAGTAGAGTAGGTGTGTAAAATTAAGGACAATCATTAGAAGGTGGATAGAGGGTGGGAGGGTTATAGTATTTGATGTCTATGTGAATTTGACTGTAATCTAAAAAACCATCTAGAAGTGATAACAATTCATATATAGTAGTGGAATTTATGATGGCATCTATTGAAGGTAATCGGAAATTATCTTTTGGACATGCGAGATTAAGATTGAAAAAATTGATGCATATATGAATGAACATTGTGACATTTTTACGAATGGTAATGATGTTTGATACCCATTAGATATATTCAATACTTTTAATAAACTTGGAATCCAAAATTTTGATAATTTCTTTATGGCATAAGGTGGAAATTTTTAGTGAAATTTTTTGTTGTTTTGGTTGACATGTTTTACATCTAGGTAAGTGATGATGTTATGAAAAATGATATTATGGTTGATATTGGGCATGTATTCATATAAAAAATTGAAGGTTTCATGATACTTATCAAATAATAGGCTAATTTTATGATGTTCTTTTCAAATGATTTCTTTATACACAATTATAGGTTGAGGGCGTGATGGTGTACCATATTGTTTTCCACTTGTTTCTTCAATGATCATAGAATTTATGTATTGTAAAATATACGTATAATTATTAAAATAATAAATAGGATTTATTTTGGGTTATATGCAAGTAATGAAGTTATTAGAATGAGAATATTTTCATTTGAAGTTTCCATGCTTTTGAAGCTATTGTAGAAGATGAGGTTATCTAACATGGAGTAATTCAAGTATGTATTAATCATTAAGGAGTGTGGGAATGTTTCCATAATATTACACATCTATTTATTTATCAATTATTTTATTACCATGACAATCATATTCAAAATGTATTTGTTGTACATATGTTGCCTTAGCGTGAAGGCTAGCTTTAGGTTTAGGTGGAATTGTTGGTAGAGGTTCACTAGAGTCATTTTGATTTGTAATAGATGTATTATATTATGTTGTATATGGATATTAAATTTAATTTAGGGAGATATATATATATATATATATATATATATATATATATATATATATATATATATATATATATATATATATTCATCATTATCTATATAATCATTTCAAGGAATAAGATTTGGTAGACTGATTGGTGATATAAGAGGTTCTAATTTTTTTGAAATTGATGTAGAGCATCCGAAGTGGACATAGAATGTAAATATGATTAAGTAATTTCATTTATCCATTTTTTATTTGAGATAGGTAATATAGGTATTTTGGGGACCCATTTATTTTTTTAGATTCATTTTATGTTTTGAAATTTCTTGTTGCTATTCATCTAGAGTTTTCCTACCAAAATCAAGAATTTAAAAATTTAAATTTATAGGTAGGCTTTGTAAGTTATTTTTGATTTTGATGTGTAATACAAAGTTTATTTAATGTTTTTAATGACCATATCAAATAATATTAATTTTTTCTTATGTATTTTAAATCAAAACTCGTGGAAAATAGAATTTAACTCAATAATCAATAAGTGTAACTACCACTCCTTCATGGGAGATGGCAAGAAAAAGAGATTTAATTGTATGTTAGAATAATAAGATGTAAAAATGCATGTATAAAGATAATATAGAGTTGGAGGAGAGCATAATTTCAAGGAACAAGCATGGATATTAAAAAAAATATTTAAAAAAAAATGAAGTAACTCTACCTACCTTGCAGAATTTTGTGCATGGTCCTTGCATGTATTCAAGAAAGTTCAATAAAGCACAATGTTTTAAGAACAATTATTTCATATCAATTTTTTAAATGAATTTTACTCTCATTGTATGTTTCTATTCATAATAACCATGAGATTTTATGATCACTTTTCCTATATACAAGGTAATAATATTCGTTACAGTCCTCTAAGAGGAAATTACATGTAAACATAGTGATATATAACAATCAAGTTTTAATATTTAAGGATTGTTTGAGGTTTATTGAAGGGTTTTAATGAAATTGAAAAGTATTAAGATAATAAAATTTTAAATAATAAAATATTATGAATAATAACCATAATTGATTTGCAATGAATGAATTGAAATAATTACAATCCCAAACCATGCTTAAACAAGCCTGAACTCAAAATTAGAGTTGACATTCAAAAATTTGATAAAAAACTAAAATCTAAAAAAAACTTGTATTTTTAGTAAGTTTTGCATGTAATCACGCATAGCTCTAAAAATATCTCAAAATACTTTGAACACTAAAATTATCCTATGGGATGAAATTCAACTAAATTTGACATTTGAGCCTAAAAATATATAATTTCTAAAAATAGAAAATTCTTAGAAAAATCGTTAAACAATAATTTTGATCCCCTATATGATCACATATGGACTATTAAAAATATCAAAAATAACTCTAATAATATATATCCACTTAGGAAAACTATGAACATTTTGAGATGGTCATTTTATCATGTGGAATAGCTCAAATGGAGATATGGGTCAAAGGTTATGGCCTACATAAGACTGGCCTATTTTTTATGCATCAGGTTTGAAACATAAACAAGAGTTAAGAGTTTTTTATTAAGGATAATAAAATTATGGAGGCTTGGAGATAAATTTAAAATTCCAATTTTACACCCAACTCATAATTTACTACAAATTGTCCTCTAAAAAATAATACAAAACACTAAAACAATGTATGTTGGAAGGTTAACAAGATTGATCATGAGCCAAAAGCTATTGTAAAAGGTAAATCGAGTGACGAAATACCATATAAAATAATCATACCTATTTCAGACTCATTTAAGTTCATTCAAGTGCAAAATATCACTTAGATTATCACACAGTCCATGTTAGAGAACATAAAATTTTATAAAATGGTAGATTAAAGCCTTATGATGATTGATCTAGACCAAATGACCATTGGAAAAGGTGTAATAATGTTTGGAATACCATAATAAATAATTTTTTTATCATTTTAAATTTAAAATAACTCTTGAAATCTATTTTTATTTACTTTCATCCTATATAGGTATGTGATAAGACTTCCCTAGGGTTTGTATATGGAAGCTAGCATAACTCCTTAATCCACCAAAAAAATCCTAAAAATTTATAATCCAATTTGTTTGTATGTATAATAGAGGATTAAATAGGTTTTATACTTGTATAATATTTTACATTATGGATTCTTGACTTTTTTGCTTTTATGAGGAATAAAGATACCTAATTTAGAGATGTGAGTGTGGAATTAAGGGTCTACCTCGAGATTTTGGAGACAAAATTTTGTATAGAGATCTATGGTCTTAATGGGTGTTTGAATATATATATATATATATATATATATATATATATATATATATATATATATATATATATATATATATATATATATATATATATATATATATATATATATATATATATATATATATATATATATATATATGTATGTATGTATGTATGTATGTATATATATTAAGATGAGTATATTTATCAATCTTATGAGCTTTGTGTGAAAGGAGGGTTATAAGGAAAATAGGTCTCATAGAAAAAATAGTATTTATATTGAAAGTGAAAACTTGGGTATTAAATTTTATGATTGTATTCATATGGTAGTTCAAATAAGCATGTTTAGGTCCATATTATGCTTATTTGAGGAACGATGAACCATGAGAGCATGTTTACACTTTTAATCCTTTGAATCTACAAGAAAGAGAGATAAGATGGAACCATGTAGGGAGATTATGGAGATGAAATATGTGAATCATTGAGATAATGATGGTGATCAAAGACATAATATAGAGGATGATTTTGTATGGGTGATATGTTTTTCAAAATTAGAAGAAGTACTAGGTACGAAAAAAGTTATTGATCTTAGTGAAGAGAGGAATTGAGAAAGTGATTTAAGAAAAAATAAGACCCTATAAGAAGGAACCAAAAATCAAATCTCAAAGGAAAGATCAATTTCAGATAAATTAGAGAAAAGGTAATGAGTCTAAAATATTGCATGCATGGGCCATACATCAACTGGTATAAAATTAAGTAAGATATTGGATAAAGTATATATTCTTTAATATTATAGGATGCTTTTTGATGTTATTTACAATTTCTATGTGAGATTATTAGAGATTTCATGAATCTAATTTTCAGGAGTATGGTAAGAGAGAGTTATGAAACATTAGCATAAAGTATCCCTAAGAAGAGATATAGGAGAACCTAAAGAGAAGAATAGAATGTAGAGGAGAGACTCCAAGTGAGAGTCATTTTTTGAAGGTGAGAAAGACTTAGCCAAGACTATTTTAAGGTGAAAAGGACTTGGAAGAGTGTAGACGAGGATAAAGAAGGAAAAAGAGAAGAAGGGCATGGCTAAGTTAGAATACCACCATGAGATAAAGAAGAATAAAAACCCAAAGAGAAGAGGGTTAAATTTTGAATGAGATATGAATGAGATAGAAAAAATATTATAAAGGACAAAAATATTGGTAGATCTTATGCAAGAGGAAGACATCCAATGATATGTTTGGGTTATGAAGAGGAAGAGGGTTAAGAGGACTATAAGAATACTCATGGAGATAATAAGGAAGATTCTCATGAGAGACAATGAGAAGTATAATAAGAAGTTTTTAAGCTCGCATCTCAAGGAAGATATGAATAATCTCATGAGATATGAACATGAGGGAGGTGGGAAGTACCTTATGAATAATGAGATAGCCATGGAGACAAAGAAACCTAATAAGGATAATATGGATCCAAGTAAGCTTGAAGATTTTAAAACCAAATATTTCTTTTCATATTTGTATGTAGGTATCAAAGTTAGGGAGGAGGAAGTTCATTTTACATACATAAAAGTTGATAATATGAAGGAGAACAAGCATGCTCATGTTTATGTGCTAGAATAAGTGGATTGAGTAGCCATATATAGACTATACCTCATGGAATACATCAAAGAAGAAATATTGAAACAAGAGGATGAGCTTTGGAGGTATGAATATCAAAATTAGGAATTTGTATTGTTTCAAGTAATTAGAGAGTTTGAACATGAGATGATAGGTGATGATGATTTACTAGAGGATAAACATACCCGACCATTTATCTATGAGATTCGAGATGAATTACAAAATGATATGGAAACCTTATATCATGTCATAAACCATGTTGGATAGGACAAAGTTTATATTATAATAATGGGTGAATAGATGAGTAATGTTCATTATGCTGTGGAGGCCTGAGAGAGAAAGAGTGATGATGTACAAACTGACTTGCATCACAAAATAATTTGTAGCTTGTCACATGAAGGAGATGGACTCGAAGTTAAAGATTAATTACAAGCCATGACATAGCACCATGAATATGAGGAGTGGATGTGGAAATAATTCACAAAATAGGCTAAAGTTAATCTAGTAGAGTTCATTTTTCAAGAATAAAAAAAATTATTGGAGCTATCATAAATGAACAAGATATAGAATTATAACATAAAATAAATAAGATGTCCAAGCCAAGGATCGTGTTGCCTGTGGAAAATTTTCAATAATATAAAGATCCAAGTTACATAGGGGCAAAAAATAGAAGAAATCCATGAGTTATAGTTAATAAGGTGAACAAGAATTGGTAGAATGAGAATCAAATCCATTTGTAAGCGAAGTAAAGTATAACACCATGAACAAGTAATGCATAAAATAATATGTGTTGGTCGAAAACAAGTTTTTTTATTTCATGATAGAATTAAAGAGCACAAAATACAAGTGAATAAACTTGGTAAGATAATATATAAGCCTATAGAGGCATCAATAAAGAAAAAAATAAGAAAGAGAGGATGACAAAGATAATGAGGTCCTTTAAGAGACTAAAAAGTCTCATGAGAGTCATTTTATAGTTACTAACTAATATGTTTTAGGTACACATATTATATGGAATAATTTTAATCCATGATCATATGGAGTAAATAATCATATAAGTATTAGAGCTCATGATAGAGACATGTAAAGAGGAGAACCACCATGATCTTCACAAAGGAGAAGATTGGAAGAACAATACATGTTGGGACGAGAACAAGATCATCCATAAATATATTGAAGGAAATGATAAAAAAAAAATAGCCTTGAAAGAGAGAAGAGGGGGTAATAATAACCCAATAACTATTCCAAGAAGTAAGCAAAAAATTGAGGAACAAAGAATCATGGAAGGAGAGCCACAAGCAAGCAAGCTAGAGGGCAAGCAAAGGAAGTAAGAGCATGATCATAAATTAATCTATTCAATGGTCAATGTTACAACTGAGTTATTTTAAAGTATGCATTATGTTAGTAAGGTTATAAGTTTCCAAATAGTTTTGTGTTATGATGAACCTATATTTGACAATGAGAAGACATTACAAGATGAGCTAGGAATTGAGAATACTCAACATGAAAAGATGAAATGTCAAGAACAAGTAAACAAAGAAGATGTCAAGGATAATTTAATAAAAATTAAGGAATAAAATAATTATGAGAATTTTTTAGATCATGAGAATGAAGGAGAAAGGAATATTAAGAAGCAAGACCAGCCAAGAGTGCAAGAACCAAGCATGACCAATGAAAAATAAATATCTAGAGTAGAATCAAGAGTGAAAAATTAGGAGCATCCATTAGAGTTATATCATGATAGAGAGAATTTATATATGTAAGAGATAGAATATGGGATAGATAAGAAGTTACAACAGGTCATGTACCTTATAGAGATAGAAGATGAGTGTGGAAAGAGAGTAGACAAATCTAGAAAACAAAGATAAAGTCAAATTTTTAGTGTAAATGAAAAAAAAACAAGAGAAAGAACAAGATAATTTAAGAGGATCTTAAGAGAAGGAATTGTAAATTAATAAATAAGGTGGACAAGGTACATTTGACCAAGATCTCAATTTTTTTTCCACTTGGGGATTATGAAGAAACATCTTAAATGGACATATCCTATAAATATGATTATTTAGTTTCATATAGAAATTTTTTGTTTGAGATAGGTAGTTTAGGTCATTTAAGGACTATTTTATTATTTTAGAATCATTCTAAGTCTTGAAATTGGTTGTTTCTAGTCATCTAGACATTTCTTGCCCAAATCCAGAAGTTAAAAATTTGAATTTCTAGTTAGTATTTGTAAGGTGTTTTAGAGTTTGATGTCTAATAAAAGGTGAGTGAATTTTTGTGATGACCCTAGCAGTGCCTAGGAATGGATGTGGATGGAGAATGTAATTCAATAATTAATAAGTGTAACTATGACTCCTATGTGGGAGATGGAAAGAAAAAGAGTGTTAGTTGCATGTGAGCATAATAAAAGCTGAAAATGCATGTAGAAACAGAATATAGAATTGGAGAGTACCAAAAATATCAAAAATTTAAATAACTCTTCCTACCCTAGAAAATTATGTACATAGTCCTTGCATGTGTTCAATAAAGGTAAATAAATCACAGTGCTTGAAGGATAATTATTGCATATTCTTTCTTCAAAGAAAGGCCAGTGTTATTGTATGCTTTTATTCATACTAATATTCATATTTTATGATCACTTTTACTATATATAAAGTTTTAATATACAACACATTTGATTAAGATCAAATTCTATGGACACATACTCCTATATAACAAGCAGGTTTACATATTTCAAGATTTTACAAAGGTTATTGAAGGGATTGAAACATAACTAGGAATTGAGAGTTTTTAATTAAGGAGAATAAAATTTTTGGAGGATTAGGGAGAAATTTATAATCCCAATTTTACACCCAACTTTCAATTTACTACATATACTCCAGTAAAGGGCAATATAAAACTCTGAAATAATGTATGTTGGAAGCCTACCAAGATTGATCATGAAATAAAAAGTATTATAAAAGGTAAATAGAGTGAGATAAGAAATTATAAAACAATAATACCCATTTCACACTCTTAAAAGTTTATTGAAGTGTAAAAGTTCACTTAGATTAGCACACAATCCAATTTAGAGAACACAAAATTATGTATAATGATGGAATGAAGACTTATGAGGGTGGATATAGACCAAATGAATATTATATAAGGTGTAATTAGGTATGGAATATCTTAATATACAATATTTTTATTTGTAAATTGTCAAAAACTCTTTAAATCCATATTTATTCACTCTCAGCTTACACATGCCTATGGTAAGACTAGCCTAAAATTTATATATGGAAACTAGCATAATGCCTTATTCCAGTAGCCAAAAATACTAAAACATTGAAATAAAATTGGTTTTTAGGTATAATAGAGGATTAAAGAGATTTTAGTATTGTATAGGACCATATAAAAAATGGAATCTTGATTTTTGTTCTTCTATGAGACCTAAAGAGACCTAATTAGGAGAAGGGGTGTGGAGTTAAGGGGTTTACCTTTAGTGTTGGGAGCCAAAACTTTGTATAGAGATGTAACGGATTATTGGGTGTCCCATTACGTATTTTCTTTTCTATAAGTTGAGTATATTTTTAAAACATGATATATTTGTGTGAAAGGAGGGTTATAAGGAAAGGAGGTTTCATATAAGAAAGAGTATTTAGATTAAGAGTGAAAACTTGGGTATTGTGTTTTAGGATTATATACCTATGGGAATATAGATAAGTAGTTTAAATGCCATATGAGGCTTAGTTAAGGAATAATGAACCATGAGAGAATGTTTATTATTTGAAGCATATGAATCTACATTAAAGATAGATAAGTTGGAACCAACAAGGGAGAGTATAGATATGAAAGATGTGAATGGGATAATTATGGTGATGAGAGAGATAACACAAATAATGTTGATGGATCGATGATAGGTTTTCAAGAATAATAATAAGGGTTGGATAAGAATAAGGATATTGATCCTAGCGAAGAGAGGAATTGAAAAATAGAGCTTAAGATAAAGTAAGTACCTGTAAGGAGGAATCAAAAATCAAAGGTCAGAGGAAAGATCAAATTCGTAAAATTAATATCCAAATTAATGGGTATAAAAGGTTCTAACAATAGGCCCTACATCAACTATTTTTGAAGGTAATATTTGTTCAACAACCCAATGGGTATCGAGAAGTGGAGTTTTAATTGGTTATATATGAACGTTAGGTTCTAACTCACTATCAATTTAAATGACATACACATCATAGTTTGAAGCACGTATTTTGGCTAAGGTTTGTTGATAGTGTTATACGTCTAAGTCTCATGATTGATCTCAACCCATGATATAGTTTTCATCATAGGTGTGATAAATAGTACATGCATGTGTCTCTAGAGGACCATTAGAAGGAGATACACCTATATCACTAAATTTTTGAGATGCATTGGTTAACGGGTCTTTAAATAACCTATCCACTCCATATTCATTACAAGTGAAGTAATATTTTTTATAATAAGCTTCATGTGCATTACATAGAAGAGGAACTTTAGTGATATTATCGATGAGAGGGATTGTACAATCATGTGGTAATAAATAAGGATGAAGCCACTTCAAAATAAAAGGTTGTAACTTAATAGTATTCAAAGTGTTTTTTTAGTCATTTGGTTCATCATCATTAGAATCAGAAAGAGTGACCCATAAATTTGTATTCATGTTAATATATTTAAGTAAATGTGCACTATTAATATATGGAATGGTGGAACCTGATACTGAGATTTTGGATTGGGTACATGAATTATTCATATATTAAGATCAACCTCATGTTTATAACATTTTAATTATGGATAAAGTTGATACATTGACAACCTGAAGAGGTAATAACTCTCATGTAATGTGTCCATGGGTGACCTAGGAGTATACTGTAAGATAATAGTAAATCAATAACATTGAGCTTGGTACATATGATCTTGTGTCCAATAGTGAGAGGGAGCCAACTATAACCATTTGGTTTTTTATTCATCTTGTAAAATCCATAACATGTGAGATGAGTTTTCTTGAGGTGATATTTATTATACTCAAGTTGTTGAATTAACCAAAGGGATGTAACATTAATCCTTGACCCTTAATATACTAAGAATTATTGAATAAGGGTGGTATTAATTGTGATTTTAATGAAAAGAGGTGGGTCATCACCTTGGAAGATAATTTCATCATTGATCATATATTATTCAATGAATTCTACAGAAGGTTTTGAATAAGGGAAAACAATTTCAATAGTGTGTACTTCTATCGGTATAACATCTTTAAGAGATTACTCTAATTAAAGGGAAAGAGGTTCTTCATTGTTTTTTATATTGTTTCATTAACAATTTGTGGTGATATGGAGAAGTATGAACTAACTTCATGTGCAGTGTTTTCAAAGGCACAGAGCTATGTTTTTATAATAAATTATGATGAGATTTAGAAGATGAAGACCCATCACGAGGATTGGAGGGTAAAACGTTTTTGTTAGGAAGATAAGTATTTTGAGGTTCATATTGTGGAAGTGTATCTTCATTTATGCCAAAAGGTATGTCTGTGGTAGTGGTTTTTTTGACAAGTTGTTCTTTGAGTGATGTTTTCTTTGGCTTAGTAATGGGATCTTTGTGGGTGACTTTACATTGATAATTTACTTTAGCTATATTTAGATATTGAGAAATGATCTTATATTGGACATACTCATTATCAATTACACAAATATCCTTGTTTGAATGTTATGGGTTAGAGGTATAAAATGTTTTTGGATCATTAGAGGAAGAAGGCTTGGAAAATTATTTCTTTTTCGAGGAATTAGTGTAATCTTGATCATGTATTTTTATCATAGTTTCATGATTGTATGTATCTATCAACATAGAAAAAACACCAAATTTGGTAATCCTATGACATCTTTTTGAGGTCAACATACCCACATTTTTGAAATATGGAGAACCATGTGTGAAATTGTACAAATTTGTGCCTTGAAATTGAAGATTCACTTGATCAGAGTGTCATTAGAATGATTTACGATTATTTTATTTTAATATAATCTACACCATGTTCTAACTAACTAATTTTGTTTATGGTTATGATTTAAATATTATCTAAACTGCTAATGTTGAATATGTGTGTCTTAGGTTGCAAGTTTAATGGAGCACATTTGGGAATAATCATACATAGGGTTTTATGATTCAATGTTAAATTTAGGTTTTATTAAACCTTGGTTTATAATTGATTAATTAAATTCAAGTTTTTGAAACCATAACCTGATGTTTTAGCTATACCATCAAATTTAAAGTTTGTGGGAACCTTTTAGTTTAGTTTAAATAGGAATGAATTTTTAATACCCTGGTCTTAGTTTAATTTTTTGCCCAAGGATTGGTTGTGTTTTTGAGAAAAACCAAATCGTAGGCTAAAAATCCTATTCATGGTAACCTTTATTACTTATCCTAAGGATTTATCCCAAAATCCCATCGTATGAGACCCTAAGTTAAAGCTTTATGCTAAGTCATTTTTGCGATGTCCCTTTTTGTTCTATGTTTATCACCTCAATCCAAAATCTTTGTGCCTAGGTCCATTTATTATTCTTGGGGTCCTTTTTATATGTTATAAACTTTGCTTAAATACCGTAGACTAAAATATTTGTATTTATTCATACAAATAAAACCATGGTCTAATGTCTTTATGTTAAAGTCCCTTTTAAATTAATGGGGTCCCATATAATTTTTTAGGACTTAACTTTATCCTTTTATCCTAAGTCCCAAAGATTAAATTTTGTTTATCTCTATAGGATTTGTGACCTATGGTTAATTATATGATATTTATCGAATGGAGCATGATCGATGATGTCAAGTAGTCATCCCCAGTTTAAAGCCCAACTAGGTTCAAAGGATCAATTTTATGTATTACAACATACACATCTGATCAATGTATTGAAATCAATGATGACTTTTCTAATGAATTTCTGAGATCTCATGAGATTTCTAACTGGTATAACATTGGACCCCTAGTTCAAAAAGCAAAAACACTAAACAGTAAACATGTGGCACACATAGAGTGTAGAATGAATGAGAGAAGGAAAAATGGCAAGACATGTTTAAAAATTATGGTCATCTGAGCCTCAAATCTAACCCAACAAATATCTTGAACCATGTATTTAAAATTGACAATCATGTGACCATCAAAGACATTCCTATGGACATCAATGATGGTCACAAGGACTTCAATTTTAACATAGGATAGTTGGATCAAAAATTTTAAAGGTAATGGTCATTTTTGGATAATGATGTATATGATGACCCAATATCCCATGAAAATGCCATGTTAAAGCTATATGAGTGTGATAGGACAAATCATTGACTTTGTACACCTGGTAATTCAAAAGAGAGCTTGAATTACCATATATATAAAGTATTTGAGCAATTATACATTGATATGAAGTTTTAAAAAATTTGTAGCATGAAGATAGAACCATGCCTATATTAGGAAGCATCAATGAGTGACAAGGAACCTACAAGAATAATTATTAAACATATCATCAGTCAGTCAGTCCTAAGCTAGGTGTAATAGGAATATTCCTTTTATAACTAACATTATAACAAATATTCTGAAATATAATATTGTTTTATATAAACATGTGCAATTTGTAAGAGCATAGATTTTCTATAGGTCAGTTCACTAGAAAATATCATTTTTTCTAGAACATTTGAAAGGACACTTATCCTATACACTTGTATAAATTTAATTAGATTAGGTCAGATCGACATGCTTATTTACATCCTCTAAAAGGAGCATTGTCAATTTTTAAAATGGAGGGAGTTCTTACAACCGAATTACTTTGTAAACTTAGAGTAGTTAATATAAGGAAGGAATTCTACAAAGATTGTCTAGTATTTTCTTATGGGAAGTGTTATATGGTTTCTCCTTAAGTTATCTATTTTCAATTTATGATTTGAATGGTTCCTCTCGATTCTAGATGTATATCTTGAATGCAAAATTTATAATTTATGCCAATGCTAGATTAATTGAATGTTCTTAGGCTTATTTCATTTTGTATACTTCTTTTTCATTTGATTTAATGTTATTTGATTGCAAAAGTGAATCTTTAAATTAAGCCCAATTTCTAATTACATTATTTCATACCTTCCTTAGAAGATTATCTAATGTATATTGTGATTTGAGCTTAAGCTATTTCACTTCATACGTTGGTTAAATGCATATTCAGATGAGATTTTAAACTTTGTCATAATGTCTAGAATAAGACCAACAACATCTTTCTTTTTGTGCTACCCTTTTGATTGTTTTTTAACTTAATCACTTTAGTTTAATTTTTATTGTAGATATCCATCTTATATTAGTTCTTAAATTAGTCTTTGATCATAATTCACTATTATTAGCATATATATTTCATGTTTTACATAGAGCTACTATTTGTCCATGGTGGATCCCAACCACCAACTCATATAAATATTGGTAAATAGTCACTTGTTATGCCTCTATTCCACTAATAGATAACATGATTATCCTAACTGACAATTCACAGATTGAATTCTTACATTTACAAAATGAGAAGTGTTTCTTAAACACTAAGGGAACTTGTGGTACACATTTAGGCATAAAGAGGAGCTTTGTTGGTGCTAAAAGGAGGGCATTAGTGAGACCTTTGTGAATTTTTAGAATCTTTCCTAAGTTTGGTGTTTGATCAAAGATTGGTGTATTATTTCAATATTTGTGTGATTATTTACTCGATTACGTATATATCATCGATATTTATAGTTTTATACTAGTCTTCTAGCTTTGTTTAGCCAAAGATATATGTTATTTGAGGATTCAAACATATTCATGCAAAGGTAGTTCATGCTTTATGTATTTCCCATGTTTAAGGCTAGTAATAGCATTTTTTTACAAATACTGATTGGTTCCTTAAAATTTTGAGTTTATATAAGCTTATAGATGTAAAGATATATTTCATTCATCATTATAGATGTATCTTTGATATTTTTTAGTTAAATATAGTCATGGTTTACATATATTATTGCAAAATTGCCTTAGTGTCCAAACTTAATCATTGTACTTTGCAAAGATAAATTCGATGAACCATATTTTAAATATGTTTCAAAGTCACAATCTATAATTAACCAAGTCAAGGCTTGGGTGAGTGGAGTTCCCGAAGTCTGAAACACTTCACCAGTTCTAGGTACTCAAGTGTTCAAGATATGGATTGGACAGGTGGTTCTCTAATCAACATGCCTAGTATAATACATTATCTTCCTCAAAATATTCAAAGGTATTTGCCTTCTTTGAGTCCTAATAATGTCATCATATCTGAAGAAAACATTAGATGTTTGAAATACAATTTAAGATTGTTGAATGTTACTAATGAAGATGTTGCTTGTCGATTGTTTCTTTTTACTCTTATAGACGAGTCATAGGATTGGTTTCCTAACCTCCTTGAGGATTTAAATATCAATTCAAATGATTTTTATAATTATTTAGTTGATCAATTTGGAAAGGCCATTAGTTCATATGTCCTTTAGCAATAATTACATACTGTGAAGAAGGATTAAAATGCTTTCTTAAATGGAATAAAAGACCTAGATATGGTATATGGTGGGATAAAACAACAAATGGATGCTTCATCTGAAGATTTCACCAATGATCTAGAGTTTCTAGAGGATGATATTATTTTGGAGGTCATAAACCAAGATAAGTTGGAACATGATTAGATAGAAGAGCTACCTCTCTTCACTAAAAATGAAGATGAAGCGATTGAAATAGATCAAGAATTGTCATATGACTTCATCAAATGTTTTAGAGTATAGAAACAACATGTGTATGATGATGAGATTCTAGATGAGAATCATTTAATTGATCAAGATGAGTAAGACTTATGGGATGACTTAGAAGATTTTTTGCAAAGATAGGTAGTCCATGTCCACCTTAGAAATAACATAATGAAGACATCAGTCTAAAGATACTAGTTGAGCTACCATTATTGGGAAAATATGAAATAAGCCACTATCTACTTGTGGATGAAGAAAAACTAAAACTCTTGCTAAAAATCAAAATAATTTTGGAAGAATATAATTGGGTCTTAGATTCATATATTTGATCCATACATCAAAGAATACTAATAGGAGACTAAACTACATCACCTAGAAGACACAAACATGCAAGTGCTCCTATCCATATGAAGAGAACATCGAATGTAAGTAGTCATGCGTCAAGATTATATAGTAGACTAAATAATTTTCAATTTTATCTTAGAGGGAAGTATGTTTTGCGGTTAGTGTAGGGTTCAGTTTGTTTATTTCTTGTTATTTTTTTATTTCTTTTTTCTTTCTTGTCCTTGGTTTGTAAATATTATTTATATATATTTGTTTACTTTTGTGCTTTATTTATTAATTCTAATAAGTCATTTGGATATCCCTTTCTATATTTTAATCTAGTTTCTCAAGAAAATGTTTAGTTCATAAATGCGGTTATGGCTTCTCAACATTGGTTGATCATGTATTGTGAAGTATGAGCTAGATGTTATGGTTTAGAGAAATTAGTAAGGACTAATGATAAGTTATTTTTTCCTTGAGATTTTGAACCTTGTTCTGATCTAATCTTGGTTTTAATAAGGATTTCACATGTAATATGAAAGCGTAAATTATTGAAGCATAGTCATACTTTCACTTAAAAAACATTAATTTCTTAAGATGAAGTTTACAACCAAAGATGATTATCTGAAAATAAAACACTTGAACAAATCCTTAAACCTAGATAACCTAGTTCCTAACCTTTTCTATAAAATTAAAATTATCTAAAAATTACAAAAATAAATGCTTATTACAAAAATCAAAAAATTTCTAAGAAGAGGTGATTCTAGTAATCTCCACTGGGGATATGAGCACCTTACTGGCAATGGAGCAAGGCTTTGAGCAGAGCCAAAGGCATCTTTATCAAGGTTATGGATGTTTGGATGGAATCAGAGTAATTCCAAATCCTTCTTTGAGCTAAAACATGTTTCTAAATTAAAATTCAAACATGCTAAAATTTAGTGTTAATGATTAATGTCATGAACCTAGAAGTTATTTTCTAAATCCTTTGGCAATCAGTAAATGGAATCAAAGCAGACACATAACATGATTTAGGTTTTGGTGTTTGATCGTAATTTTATATGTGAAAGATTTTTTCTAACCATAAACCAATCTTAATAATTATGCTTGATCAAATGGAATAAGTAGCTTAATTATTAGTCTAAACTAGAGTCTCTGAATTCTAACATATTTCTATGTTTCCCATAGAAGTTTCCATTTGTTTAGGTCAACATACCCACATTTCTATAAAAGGGGGACCCATGTGTCAAAATTTTCAAATTTATGCCTTGGAATTGAATATTCACTTGATCAAAGTATCATTAGCATGACTACACATTATTTTTATTTCAAAATCATCCACACCATGGTCCGGCTAACTTATTGTGGTCATGGTTCTACTTTAAATCTTATCTAAAGTGATAACATTGAATATTTATGTCTTACGTTGAAGGTTTAATGGATCCCATTTGGGAATAAACATACATAAGGTTTTATGCTTTAATTTTAAATTTATCTTTTATTAAACATTGGTTTATAATCGATTAATTGAATTCATGTTTTTGAAACCCTAGCCTATTGTTTTACCTATACTTTCAAATTTAAATTTGGTAGGAGCCTTTTATTTTAGTTTAAGTAGGAATAAATTTATAATACCATGGTTTTAGTTTAATTTTTATCCTAACACTTGGTCATATTTTTGAACTCAGCCAAACCTTAGGATAAAAATTTTATGCAAGGTCACTTTTATTACTTATCCTAAGTCCTTATCCCAAAGTCCCATCATATGAAACCTTAGGTTTAAACCTTAAGATAATTCATTTTCATTAGGTTCCTTTTTGTTTTATGTTTATCACCTTAGTCCATGATATTCATGCCTAGGTCCTTTTATTATTCGTGGGGTCCTTATTATATGTTTCGAACTTAGATTAAAAATCTTAGACTAATATATTTGTATTTATTGATACAAATAAAACCATGGTCCAAAGTCTTTATGATAAAGTCACTTTTAAAGTCATGGGGTGTCATATAATTTTTTAAGGACTTAACTTTATCCTTTTATCCTAGGCATTGAATCTTATGTTTTATGCATCTCTACAATATCTATGACCTACGGTTGATCATATGACATAAATCAAATAGAGCATAATCGACAAAGTCAAGTATTGGTCCCTAAGTTAAACCTTGAATAGGTTTAGATGATCAATTATGTGTTACAATGTACACATATTATCTATAGAGAATAATAAATGATGAATTTTCAAATCAAGTTTTAGGCTCCCATGAGATTTCCATGTGGCATAAACTTGAACCCCTAGTTCAAAGAGTGGAAACACTGAATAGTCGACACATGGAACATGCAGAGTGTATAATGAACTGAAGAAAGACAATTGGTAATATGAGTTTAAAATTGAAAATCACATTCCCATTAGTGATGTCTACCTGGAAATGAAATGATGGTCATGTGGAAATCAAATTTAACATAGCTAAGAGCCTGAACCATGTTTTTAAAATTGACAGTCATATGACCATCAATGACATTCCTATGGATGTCAAATCACATTTGTAAGGAAATAAATTTTAACATAGTAAACTTGGATCCAAATTTTAAAAAGCAATGGTCATTTGGGGATAGTGATGAATAGGATGACCTAGGATGCCATGGAAATGCCACGTTAAAACTATATGAGGGAAATAGGCTAAATTGTAGACCCTATAAACCTAGTAATGTAAAAGAGAGCTTGGATTATCATCTATGTAAGGTATTCAAGATATTTTCCATTATTGGGAAGTTTTAAAGGAGTTTTGGCTTTAATATGGAACCATTCCTATATTTTCCAACATCAACGAATGATGAGGACCCTACAATAACAATTATGAAATATATCATTAGCTAGTGGATCCTAAACTAGTGAAATTGGAAAATTCCTTTTATAACCAACATTTTAACCAATATTATAAAATAAAATATTATTTTATATAAACATGTGCAATTTGTAAGAGCACATATTATCTATAGTTTAATTGACTAGAAAAGATGATTTGTTACATAATATTTGAAAGGACACATGTCTTATACACTTGTACAAAATGTAATCGGTTTAGGACTAATCAACATGCTTCTTTACATCCTATAAAAGGATCATTGTCAATTTTAAAAAGGGAGGGAGTTATTAGAATTATATTAATTTATAAACTTAGAGTAGTTAATATAAGAAAGGAATTATGCAAATATTATTTAGTATTTACTTGTAAGAAGTGCTATATAATTTCTCTCTCAGTTGTCTAGTTTCACTTTCACATTTGATGGGATCCTATGGATTTTGGATGTGTATCTTGAATTCATAATTTCTAATTTATGCCAATGTTAGATTATTTTAAATTTATTAGGCTTATTTCACTTTTTCCACTTCTTTTGCATTTGGGCTAATGTTAGTTTCTTGCATAAGTGAATATTTAAAGTGAGCTTGGTTCTTATTGGCATTATTTCATACCTTCTATAAAATATTGTAATGTATGTTGTGATTTGGGATCAAGGTTTCTCACTTCATGCATTGGTTAAATGCATGTTTGGATGAGATTTGAACTTTGTCATAGTGTTTGGAACAAGACCAACATCATCTTTATTTCTACCCTACCCTTCTTTTTTTTTATTTTTTATCTTGATCACTATAGTTTAATACTCATTGTAAATATTCATCTCAGATTAGTCCTTAATCACAATTTATTATTTTTCATATATATTTCATATTTTACATAGATCTACTATTTGTTTAGGGTGGCTACCAACCACCAACTAATATAAATATTATGAAATAGTCACTTGTTTTGCCTCTATTTCACCAATAGATAATAGGTTTATCGCAACCTATAAATCACACACTAAATTCCTACAACTATAAAATGATTAATGTTTCTTAAACACTCTAGGAACTTGTGGTACACATTTAGGCATCAACAAATGTTTCATGGGAATGTCTATCATCATCATAAAACTAATAAAATTTGTTAGGACCATATGATGTAAGTAAATTATTGGCATGAGTGAATGTTTTACATGGTGCTAAAATTTGTTTCATTTGTTTAATAGTTAGGGGTGCATGGTATGTTTGGGTATTATCCATTTTGGTTACTCTTGGTTTTTTTAGGAGAATTATGAGTGATTACATTATTATACTTTTATAAAGATACCTTGATGGTTTCAATGTTGAAATCATACTATTTCATAATAAAATCTTGTCTTTTAGCTTGATCAATAATAACATTTAGAGTTTGGGTAGAAAAAATTAAGACCTTATATTGAAGAGAAGGTAGTAAGGTGGTTATGAATAATTTGAATAAGCTATCATTAGTCATGTTGTGATCAAATTTATGAGCTAGATATTTTTAATATTTAATGAAATCATAAGTTGATTTATAAGGAGATTGTTTAACATTAATGAAATGGCTAAGATAATTTTTAGGAAGATCATTTGTTGAAATTCCTTAATTACAGTATTGCATAGGTTTTCATGTTTCCATATAGAATGTCGAGGGAAGTTTATTATACCATTCTAATACATAACATGTGAATGCTTTGATGAAACATTTTGTAGTGGGAAAGGTATTAGTTTGAATCAATTATTTATAAAGATTACCAAATGCTTTAAATAACTATGAAAGGTCTTTATCCCATCATATTTAATACCTAGAGAGATATTTCCATTATTAATAGAAATAATTAAGTGGGATAAAGGTTTATTTTGAATATTTTAGATCTTATTGTTATGCATAATGAGTTGGGGAATGATATTTCCCATGGAATATTAAAGAGGTGGAAGGATGACATTTTGGTTATTTTGGGGAAGGAGAATATGTTGGTTATTATCCATGTTTAACAAATGATGTTGCACTTGCATCATTTGATATGTATTAGATGTTTTTGTGATGTTCATTTGTTGCACTATTTATTCAAGAATTTGGGTGGTATCCACTAGTCATTCGGGGTTATTAGTGTTTAAAAGTGCATTATTAGAATTGGTAGGGGAAATATTCCCTAAATTAGTATGAGGGAAAGGGATGTTAGGTAGATAATTAATAGGAGTCAATTTGTTGGTGTTTAAAATATTTCTTATAGGGTTATTAGTTAATATTATTTCATTTGCCTCTATAGTAGAATAAGGATATTTAAAGAAAGATTTTTATTGAGAAGTGTAAAATGGATTTGATTCAACAGTTTCATCAATTGGATTAATTTGTGATTATAAATTTGGTTCTAAAAAAGATTGCAAGTAATTTTAGTTGTGACACACTTTAGAGCTCATTGAGAGCTTTTTGATGCTTTTCACGATTCACAAAATAGAGTCCGGATGCTCAAGATATGGTCATTCGAAGATTTGTCAAAAAAAATAACTTGTGACATTTGGTACGTGTTTCAAGAATGTACCAAAATTTGGACCTATCAGAGGTTGACATGTGGCACTATTGAAAATCCATGTGGCCTAATAGCCATTTGACACATGGCAAATAATGAGGGGGCAGAAATTTTTTTGGTTATGTATTTTTTTATACACATGATATTTGACATTTTCAATGTATATAGGCAAAACCTCCATGCCACAAACACTCCACTAAAGCATCCCTCATTTCTAGGCATTTGACTAAGCATGGGTGGCAGCCAAAGTTGGCGCCCAAGCCCTTGTGATTTTAAAATCTCAACAACTTTGCTATTTTAAGCCCACACGCCAAGCAAAAGGAAGAGAGAAGAATTCAAATGTGCAAAAGGTGGAGGAAAATGGTTTCCAAAGCACCAACAAGGAGGGAAGACAAACTCAAACTCAGTCAAATCACCTAGAAAAGTGGGTGGCTAGTTTTGAACCCCTCACCTTGTGGCAAAAGATAGGAGGCTTAGCCACTACGCCACAGGCTTCAAACTGAGTATAAAGGCACGAATTTGCATTTTTTTAAATCAGGTTTTGGATTGTGTATTTGTATTTTAAGAGGCCGAGAGTTTGTTTTAAGCTTGGAGATAGCTACCAAATGGAATTTTCTCTAATATCTGACCTTATACATAGATGGTAAGCCTTTTTAATTATGTTTTTTAATTAAAAAGATAAGTATTTCATTATTATTTGGATATAGGATTAAGTGAAGGGACTGAAGCACATTCAGAAGGGGTTGAAGACTGAGGAATGATTTTGTGTGACCGAGCTTGAGTATATCAGCAAGGTGGAGTTCTTGGATAGAGATTAGGCCTGAGGGAAGTTATGCAACATTTTCAAAGAATTTGTAAGCCATTTGTTGCACAAATTTAATAGAAATGGTCCTCACTATTGGGCAGACCCGGAGATGTAGGCAAAATATGCTGAACTCCATTATCAATGTCAGATGGTAATATGTCATTTGCTTGCATATTTTAATATAGTTTTCTGATTTTTTAATTATGAAATCATGCAAAGATTAAATTTTGACAATTTACGACATTTGATGTTAAAAAAAAAAATGGTTTAATTGGTAAATGGAAGTAACAAGTCTTTTTATCATTCCAATCCAACCAAGCAACTGAGAACATTTTTGCCAAAACATTTTTTAATTTCTTTTGAGTTTTTTTGAGAATTTGATAAGTTTTGAGAAATTTAGTATTTGTATTTTGAACTTCACTTTGAGTTTATCAATGGAGTTTATGGATCAAATTGGTATCAAAGTGGTTACAGTGTAGGGATTGCTTCTAGTTGTGTATTGACAGTTGCTTCCAGAATAATTTGATTATTCGTTTGCAAATTGATTATATTGCAGTGTGCAGTGTGGAATCAAGAATTTATAGGAAACCATGGACAAGTTGTCATAGATTGAGGTCACTAAAGATGAAAACAATATCTTGAGATGCCAAAAATTTGCACTTGAATTGCAAGTAGCAAAGTTAAAATTGGAGCTTGAATCCAAGGATGAGCTCTTGATTAGATTTCAATGTGGTGAGTGTGAAAGGGTAAAGCCTTCAACTTTAGATGCAGAGACTATGACTGAGTGCACTATAAGTTTTTCACCACATGAATCTTCATCTTCTTCTACCATTTTAGATTTATATTCTAGTAATATTGTGTTTGGTGACTTTGAAAGATACACTAAGGGCATAGGATCTGAATTGCTATTTAAAATGGTGTATAATGGAGGAGGACTTGGTAGAGATAGACAAGGTATAATTAACCCACTTCTGGTTGCGCATAGACCTCTTCATGCAGGTTTGGGTTATATTAGTGTGCAGGTGGATGATGGAGAAGTTGCTTCCATGGCTAAAAGAAGATGAGCTTCCAATAGTGAAGGTTCTAGACCACTAGTTCAAAGGTGTAAAGGTAAAAGAGGTATTAAGATTTCACCTCCTTATTCTTACACTAAATCTCTTGATCCAATTAATACTTTTAAGAAGTTTGGATATAATGGACAGAAGATAATGCAATCATTTCCATGCACTTTTTGTGGGATGAATAACCATAGTGCTAAGACTTGTTGGAAACGAATTGCTTTATTGAAGCAAATTGCATGTTTGAAAGACCATTTTAATGTTAAATTGGGAATTGGCAAAAGGGGACCCTCACCTAAGAAGGATGTTTGTACTCATTATAAAGTGAGTGGACATAGGATTGATAGATGTTTTAAGCTTCATGCATATTCACATTCAAGTAATGTTAGAACAAAGATGATTTACAAACCTCTCACTAAGGTTAATGAAGCTAATTCAATCCATAATGTAGTTGACAATACAACCTAGGATAAGGTAAAACCTACAAGTGAAAATCCATTTAAGAGGTTAAGTCAACAATATGCAATTGATAAGGAATCCACTAAGGAAATCAGTTTCACTAGGAAGAAAGAAATGGTTAAGTGGATTATCACTACATTCTTTTTGCAAATCATGGTTAAGAATTCACCTAAGGGAACGAACAAGCTTTGATAGATTTAGATTAGAGTTGGCAGGAACACTTCAAGACAGGTTTACCATATGAAGTTTTTCAGTTCTCACTTTTTGATAACTCTTAAGTTTTTGAATCTCCTATTTATGATGTGTGAGTTGTCTAGAGGACTTGAACTCATTTGATTAGTTAGAGATAATAGTAGAATCATGTTGTAGGTTGAGTTGATTCCTTGTAACACTTATTTGGTTGCTATTTTGAATGTATCTTTGGCACATGGATGTATAGATGCACGTTAAAGACCCTTTGGGCATGTTTAGATGTTAGGCAGCATACACTTTTGGTTATTTGCATTTGCTTAGCATATAAGTCCCATACTAGGGCATTGTATTGCACCATGTCCACAACATCTATTGTATGTTGTCAACATTAAAATCTTGTCTTGTAGTTACATTGGGAGTTGTTTCAATTTTTGGCAATTCACCACTTTACAAGATGTGACATTTGGGTAGGTAGTTTTGGTATGTTGTAATCATTTTGACAGTTGTAGATTCACTTACTCATGCCTTTGGATTAGGCATTTTTGTAGTTTGATTGAGAATCATTTCAATGCAATTGTTTATACCTTTTTCTATGATTGGGTTCTATTTTTATTGATGTAGTAGACTAGTTATAAGATTTCAAGGGATATTGGACTTTTAGAAACCAAAAGTCCTCCATTAGGGAGGTGTGATCAAAAATTTGGTTCTAAAAAAGGTTTCAATTCATAGTTTCAATTGTGTCACACTGTAGAGCTCATCGAGAGCTTTTTGACATTTTTTGTAGTTCACAAAATAGAGTCTGGATGCTAAAGATATGGTCATTTGAAGATTTGTCAAAAAATTAACTTGTGAAATTTGGCACGTGTTTCAAGAATGTACCAAAATTTGGACCTATCAAAGGTTGACACGTGGCACTATTGAAAATCTAATTCGGCAAATAGCCATTTGACACATGGCAAATAATGAGGGGGCAAAAAAAATTTGGTTATGTATTTTTTTATACACATGGTAATTGACATTTTAAATGTATATAGGCCAAACCTCCATGCAACAAACACTCCACCAAAGCATCCCTCATTTCTAGGAATTTGACTAAGCATGGGTGGCAGCCAAAGTTGGCACCCAAGCCCTTGCCATTTGAAAATCTCAACAACTTTACTATTTTAAGCACACTTGTGAAACAAAAAGGAAGAGAGAAGAATTAAAATCCACCAAAGGTGGAGGAAAATGGTTTCCAAGGTGCCAACAAGGAGGGAAGACAAATTCAAACTTAGTCAAAGCACCTAGAAAGGTGGGCAGCCATTTTTGAACCTCTCACCATGTGGCAAAAAAATAGGAGGCTTAGCCACTATGCCACATGCTTCAAACTGAGTAGAAATGCATGAATTTGCATTTGTTTTAATCATGTTCTAGACTATGTATTTGTATTTTAAGAGGCTGAGAGTTTGTTTTAAGCTTGGAGATAGCTACCAAATGGGATTTTCTCCAATATCAAACCTTATACACAGATGGTAAGCCTTTTTAATTATGTTTTGTAATTAAAAAGAGAAGTACTTCATTATTATTTGGATATACCAATGGATTAAGTGAAGGGACCATAGCACATTCGAAATGGGTTGATGACCGAGGAAGGATTCCATGTGACTGAGCTTGAGTATATCAACAAGGTGGAGTTCTTGGATAGAGATCAGGCCTGAGGGAAGCTGTGCAATATTTTAAAAGAATTTTTAAGCCATTTGTTGTGCAAATTTAATAGAAATGGTCGTCACTATTGGGTACAACTAGACATGTAGGCAAAATATGCTAAACTCCGTTATCAATGTCAGATGGTAATTTGTCATTTGCTTGCATCTTTTAATTCAATTTTTTGATTTTTTAATTATGAAATCATGCAAAGATTAAATTTTGACAATTTACGACATTTGATGTAAAAAACAAAAATTGGTTTAATTGGTAAATGGAAGTGACAAGTCTTTTGATCATTCCAATCCAACCAAACAACAGAGAACATTTTTGCCAAAACATTTTTTAAGTTCTTTTGAGATTTTTCGAGAATTTGATAAGTTTTGAGAAATTTAGTATTCATATTTTGAACTTCACTTTGAGTTTATCAATGGGGTTTATGGATAAATTTGGACCATATTGCATCCTAAAGATGAGGGATGAGAAAAAGTTCTCCAAGAGTGAGAATCCTCTCGAGTAAAAAAGGTAGGAAGAAAAGAACATCCCATATATCATGTAAATATATTATGGTTGTCTAATAATATTTTGATAGGGTAATTCATGATGCTTGAAATAAGAATCTGATATTAGAAAGTAAAGATGATAAATAAGATAAAATTCATCCAAATACCAAACAATATTAGACAAGATGTATAGAGTCAATTGGGTCAATAGAGTTTGGAGGGAAGACCAAAATCAAAGTTGAGGAAAGGACAAAATTGAATAAGTCAATTATGTTTTTTTGATAATAATATTGTCCATCCTATAAGAGGCTAGGTTATATGGGATGACAATATCCATTAGAAACACAAAATCTATAGGAGACATAGTTAAGAAAATTAACTATGCTCTGAGGCTAAAAATAGGTGTTGATAATTATGATTGTAGACTTTCTAGTGTTTTTCACATAATAATTTAAATAAACACATAATTTTTTTTATTAATCTCATCAAGCTAGTTGTTTCACATAACACAAACCTCGCACCAAAGTGGGATGATACAAGTTTTGGTATATAGTATACAACTATCAAAGAGCATGCAAAAAAATATAAATGCTAATTTAAGTGGTCATTCCTAAATTTTTAAGTTTATAATAATTTATTGAAATGAATTTGTTAAAGAGGTGGCTATAAGAAGGAAATATAAAATCAATCTATGGATGGTTTCGAGTAGTTGAGGAAGAAAGAGTTATGTATTGATGATGGTAGTGGCTTGGTATTGGGGACTACCCCCTCATTTCATAATCCTATAAACATAGGGATGTCAGGTGCTTTTACAATATATACCATCAACTACATTATTGTACATGGAAATAAAACCACATCAGCTTCCTCCTTGGTGATGAAATCCAAGTAGGTAGAACTTGGGTAGAAGTTGTTTAATGATTTTTGATGTTATGTGTTTTGGAATTGTGGGAAAATAAGTAGTGTGAATAAATTGATAAATTAAAAACCTTATATTTAGTCTATTTATGTTACTCTAAGAAAAAAAGAAATAAAAATGAATTAATTAATAATAAGATTATTTAATTCCTTTGTTTGAAGAGTAGAATGTCAGTTCAAATAACAATCTATGGAAACATTACAAAACAAAATCGATAGCATCGATGTTGTCTAATGAAGTAAGAGATAGAAAAACATAGTCAAAATAAGTCAACTAAGTCTTCTAGATATAAAATTAAGCTACATAATTATGTCAATCTAGTTGGACAAATTCACTATAGGGTTATAGTTTTATAGATTGAAAACTATGAAAAATAAATCTATAAAATGAAGAAAAGAAATGATTAAGAATATAAGAATGAACTTGATAATTTTTGAAGATGTTGAAATTACTATTTTGTTATACTATGTTGTTCATATGATGATTTATATCTTGTTAATAGAGTCGACTATGTTAAATGAGCATGAAAACTTGTATGTAAATATATTAATAGAGTTGAGATGATCTATACAGTTACTTATTTTTTAAGATGACTTAGACAAAGAAATAAAAAGTTGATCACAAAGACTGTGTTAAAATTACATGCAGAATGTTAGACCATAATGATAGACTTCATAAAATATTTTAAAAATAAAAATATATAATAAATGAAGGTGTGAAGTAAAACCTGCAGGTTAGATTCACATTGAGTTCACTAGAATGTATACAAGGGAAAGTGAAGTTGATCTACAAAACAATTGTAGCTCAAAGAAGATAAATAACACTTTCTATTTTGTTTGTTGTTACACTTAGATAATTAGGGTCATGACCAATATGGATCTTCTAGACTTATCCAAGGTGTCCCTTATCACAATAATATTACTACATAGGGTTCCAAAGATTTTAGTCAAGCAATATCATGTGATAATCCTAGCTAGGTCCAATGTTTTCCTATTCACAAGTAAATGATAAAGTAAATAAAAATATAGTGTAATGCTTGTTTTATCCTGAAATATCACCCTATAAAATTTAATTAGACCATCTCAATTTTAGGACAACATGGAACTATCTTCATTCATATACAATCCACTATAAGAGATAAATATCTAGGTTTGAAAGGGCTAGCTCCCTTGATTTGTCTCTTAGGCTCACACTACACTAAGATGATAGCTATCAGGGTGAAAAGGTAAGGAGACATAAAATAAACTTATGTTAATGAGGTTATATAAAAGGACAATTCCACAAAACATAGTTGCATCTGCACTTAAGAAAGAAGACTACTCAAATTGAATTCAACCCTATGTCATCCTATAATAAGTATTACCCATAGAGTTAGATTGTTATGCCTATATAGAGGTGGGTGAAAATTAGTTATGATACAAGACACTAGTATTCCATCTCACACTTCAAGTCATACTTAAAAAACAATACACTTTATGAAACTTGTTAGAAGATATCTCTTTCACATAAACATGCAAGAGTAAACATAAAAGCAAAGAAAGTAATTTCATCACTTGTCAAATACATAAACCACTTAATAAATTCAATTAAGATATTTTATATAATGATTCAAATTATGAAAAAATTATTCAAAGGAAAATGAGTTGTCAAAACTAGTTGGGCTTCACCATACAAAATTGTGAATCCATTACAAAGCCAAAAAGTCCTGAATATAAAGACATAGGAGAAGAGAGAGAATAAGTGAAGATGAATGTCATAATACCAGGTGTCAAACTCTATATATCACTTATAATTGACATTTAATGAAGTCTAAAAGAAGTTAGGAGGATATTATGGACATGTGTCAATCTCAAATAGAGCACATTTCTCAAGTTGGTGTGGATCTTTCATTTCTTTGATTTGAAATTGCCTTCATTATTGTGAGGAGTGCACTTGAGTGACTAAAAATATCATATGAATCCTTGAAACATATTTTATATCATGATAATGTATATAATATTATATTTCATGTCATATACTCATCCTTAACTAAATAATTCATCTTTGTCACTTATCAATCAATGCCAATAGTCATTCATTAGCCCTATAAGATTGAATCTTTACATATATTACTTAGTTAATTTGAATTTTCTCAAATAAATATCATTGAATATGTGTTAGTCAATTCAATTAAACCTCTTCTATCCTCTGGTCTATTAAATTAACCTCAATGAAACTCATATAAAACTTCTCAGTTATGATATTTAATAGTTATCTTCCCTTCTCATTTTCTATTTAGACTAATTGTGATGAATGAGATAGAATAGGTGTTTTCATGTCCAAAAAAGGTGAGAAATGATTCTTATAAGTGAGGAAAAGTATATAAATATCTCCCACAATGGTTCTCACTTGTTCATCCTTTTCTACACCTACAAAACAAGTGAAATCCTATAAAAATATAGTATTAACCCAATCTATACAATTGATAGTACTACATAACTATATGCCAAGGGGCCTAGGAGATTTAAAAACGTTTATAAATCACTTTCATGTATTGATGATCATTCTTGTAATATATTCCCACCATGTCTTTACCCTTAGGTTCAAATCTGGGTTTTGAGAGGGTTTTAGGAGGTTTGGATTGTTCATAAAATATTGACATCCAAAATTAGAAAAAAATTCACAAATTTGTGTTATTTGAATCCATTCAACTCTCCCCAAGTGATTTATGTCTCATACATAAGGTCCATATAGTTGTGACTGTTTGAAAGTGTCCTCTAGAGCTTTCTCATGCCTATTAGATTAGTTTAAGATGGTTTTAGGTCAAATTGACAACTATGTGGTAGTTTCCTAAAAACTAATGGATTTTTTGGACACTCCACTCTCTCCTTAAGTCCATAAAATAGGTTTTTAAATTCTTATGATGCTATAAGTGATATTTTAATCTATTAGTGTTCATTCTCAATTTAGACCTAATAAGTTTAGACTACATGTTTTTTTGTAAGACCACATATAGGTGATTCTCCTGAATTTATATGACAAACATTTTTAAACATAAAAATTAATCTCCAACATAAATTAATAGTAATCTAATACTCCCCATCACATTATCTTACCATTCATGTGTTATGCCTACAATATTGTCTTGACAGCGAGTGCCCTCTATTTGAGACAAAATAGAGGGAATGCCTCTTATTCAAAAGAAAAAAAATGGAGATATGGGAGGATAGAAAAAATATTTAAGATGTTTTTTAAAAACTTGAATAGATAAATCACCTCTACAGGTGTCTCAACAATCCAAAACCTAAAACTATTTTCTCAAGACTGAGTACTATCTGCAAGGTGTAGAAACCTCACACATAGTGACAAATAAGAACTTGTCCTTAATTTGTCCTTGTATCATGAATACCATATGAGGTTGATTTTACCACTGTGAAAGTGATCTAAATATCATTCATTCATTATAAACCTCTAATAATCCTTTACACTATCTTCCTCCACTAGCATCAACTAGTCTGTGACTGTAGTAGATAGTAGATACTCATCTTAGGAAAATGGCATTCTTGTAGGTGTTCATTATGGCATAAGTATTTTTTATCTCTTTTGGTTCCATCCTGAATTCAACAAGTCATATCCAACTTGAATTAACTACTAAACCTATAAACCATGTTCTCAACCTTTCACATCAACATTTTCGGGGTCTACAATTAAACTGCGAATGAAAATTTAAGGAATATGAGACGTATAGGTGATTATATTTAATTGAAACTAAATTGAATATTAATTTATCCTTCATGTGGTCACTATAAAATTACATATATATGTGATATCATATCATGCTTTGGGACCATAGTTTTACTCACTACTATAGGTCACTATAGATTAAGTAGCTTTTAGTTATTTCAATATAGTGTTTGTTGAGTACTTCATGTCAAGACTTGTTTGTGTTATAAACTAACAAAAACCATTCCCTCTTGATCAAGCAACCAATTTTATATGCTAAACTATAGCCCTTAGGCTTTGGATATAAAATGGAAACAATTAGGCCTATCTAGACTTCAAGGAAATTCACCATGAGGTAATATAGTGTATGAAAAAAACATGGTTTTGCAAAAGTTAAGGTAAAGTATCTTAGTTGTAACTTTCCAAACTTGTGAACATGAACTCAAGTCTGACTACATGTAATGACCTCAGCATTGTCACATTGATCTTCTCTATGCTCCCTAATCCTGATTGAAGGTCTCGAAGAGTTCAATTACATACCATTCAATATTACTCAGACCCATGTGATATTGGCATTAGGTCACTATTGGTGACTTACTATAGGTGATATAATAAATGACTATGTATTTTGAATTGAACTTCCCAAACAATCTCTAACTATTGGATAACTATGGCCTATTATTTTCATTTCATAATGTTTTCAACACATTGAAAGATTCTTGTTTTAGTAATGTGACTGGTCAAGGTTTAGCCCATTTGACTATAGGTGATAGTTAAAAAGAGGTTTGACTGTGTATATATTTTAGACCATACACTTATAACCATGGATATTTATGACTAATATTTAAAAGGAGGACTAATATTCATGCCATGAGAGGTGGAAAACAAACATTCTATCCTTTTTTGCAAGACTAATGCAAGAAAATAGCTTTTGAACTTATGGGACACTATCTAAAGATCTCAATGGTGTTTCCTACTCTCAAGATGAGAGTGATCTTGTCAACTTATTCAATTTCAAACATTCCAACATATATTAAAAAAATTTAAGGGAAGGTAAAACTCATATAATACACTTGAAACACTTGGAATCATCATACAAATGCAAACATATAAGAAAACAAAAGGATATGTGGTGGAACATGTAGTTTTGAGAATTCAATATTCTTAGTAATGGTTCATGAATCAAAATCAACAAAACCTATGAATATTTACATGAATTTTTAGTACACATATATTACTATCACCACCAAAATCATTTGATCTAACTTACCTCCTCCTACTCATACCACTTTGAAATCTATTAACATTTTAGTTTGTCTAGTAGAGCGATGGGAAAGTTATGTTATTTTTTATCATTTTAAGAGTTTTCAAAGATACCTGAGTCTAAAAATGAACTAAGGGAAACCTAAGTGACATTTCTTAGCCTTTCCATATTGAAAGTGTACTTTCATTATCTGTATAATTACCCTTAACTAAATATTTTGCAATGATCTCCTTATATATATGTTGAATGAGCATTATGTTAGTTATAAAACTAAATCATAACACTAAACTAACATCTTGGATGGTACCAAACATTTTGACATTTTTAATTTCATGGAAGCTATGTACAAGTTCATTAGAGAGGCCAACAAGGTGACATAAGGGAATCTTAAGGTAATGACATAAATAACCAAGGTGTAAAACATATTAAGTGACATTAAACATGACCATGTGACCATTTTATTATCTATTTAGACCTATACTAAGTTTTAATATATAGGGGTTGACCTAATTTAACCTAAGTTGAAATTTAGTTAACGTTTTTACAATTTCCTAGGGGTGGTAAGCCTGTTATAATAAAGACTAGTAGCTTTATCCTATTCATTGGGTTTTGGGGTCACCTATAAAGTATTATAAACAATGATAAACCTTTTATAGGAAACCAAACACATCACATGAAATCAAGTAAACAAGAAATGAGATGATAAGTAACAAAACAATAAACAAAATCATACTTGTGCTGTCATGAGCACTTAGGGAAAACGTAAACCAACTAAAAAAAAAAAAAAAACCTATCTTAGTATATACAATATGTCGACACTTGAGGTCAAGAACAATAATATTAATTTATTCAAGTAATTTTAAAGAAAATACTCTTTGCATCCTTGATTCTCCAAAATAATAGTCCTTCATATGAGTCATGCTTGCCTATGAACACTTGTTTGTGAAGGTAATCAATATAATTACCATGGTTGTAGCTTTTTTTGACTACAAGTATGCCACTTTGAGTTCTTAATAAAAATCTATCCAACGTACTTGAAGGCTTGTTTGAGTCATTAGCTTGCCTGAAGTTTGACATTCTAATTTGGTGGTCCTCAATCTAGTTATTAGAGATCATCAAAGCTTCTACAACTTTATATTCACCTAAGGTAAGACATATCTACTATTTGAAACCCTCAAGGATATATTCTTATTTAATAAATGCTACTTGTTTTTTCAAAATTATTTCTTATTTAGTAGATACATCAAGCTTTTATTTATGCTCATAAACCACATCATAATCTGCCATGGTTGCTTCTTGATTGATACAGATCTCAATCTCCTCTTTATGTTCATGTCAAACATGATTGATCTTATCATTAGGTCTGTACTCCTTTTGAATAGTTAAATGCCTAATAATCTCATCAAGTTATTGAATAATGACATTGAAATATTTCCACATGTCATCCATTTAATTTTGAGGTTTAGGTTCAAGAGTGTTTTATTCTTTTTTAGGTAGAATGGGACAATCACCAAGACTATCATGTTTTGACATAGATTAGATGAACACATCACCATCCACATGTAGAAGATAGTTTCCAAATGAAACTTATTGTAGGATGCTATCATGATCTTCTTCAAAGATTCCATGATAATCCTCATGAAGTATGTTGGTTCCAAGACCAGTTTCCTCAAAACCACCTTGCTCATCTCCCCACTCATCAAGATATAAATCAGATATGCCATCTAGGAGGGTTAGAGTTACTTGATCATTAGGGTGATTATCTTCTTCAATCATGTTAAAATTCATGTTATAAGTGTAAGGAACATAGTTTTCAACTTAAAAACTATAAAGTGGTTCTGACTCAATTGTCACTTTTACACTATATATAGTCTTGAAACATATGTAGGACTAGTCTAAAGTTAGATAACCTCCAATTTTGTTAGTGGACTCTCTAGATAAACAAAATTTGAAATGAGGAGACACATATACCACTAAAACACCCTTATAAATGCTGAATGTAAGATAAACATGAAGGATGATTTTTAAACTACTTATTATGACAATGGTTTTGGTGGTTGACCCATCCAATTATAGTACTCTTTTGGTATGAGGTTCATAATTTAAGTTTATTTTATAATCTAATAAATTGGGCATGACATAAGTACTAGCTCCACTATCAACAAGGAAATTATGCACTGAATAATTTGTAATAATTATGGATAAATATAATGGAAGAGTTTTGTCTACCTTTTCAACCTTACTTAATTGTGGTTTACTTGGATTGATGGTGTTTGTCAAGGATGCCTCTCTTTGGATAGGATATTTGGATGTTAAACCAAGCCTAGATATATTCTTTTGAAGTAGGTCTATTTTTCCATGTGTTGACAATGTATCCCACAATGACACATTCACTTGAGACCTCTTCATTTGCTCCGCAATATTAACAAAAGGACCAGTAGCTCTTACTTTCCCACTAGAAGCAATCATGCTTTCAACACGTTGATAATTTTGAGGCATGAAATCACTCCTAAAATTATGATCTCTTTAACTTACTTTTTCACACGGAATGAAATTAGAGATACCTATTCTTGTACTTATCTGAACATTCATTGGGGAATCCCTAGAAACCCCTTGAACTTCTTCATCTTCCTTCTTTTTGCTACTTGTGTTTCTAACTATGGAACTTGTATCCATACATGAAATCACTTGATGATTAACAACACATTATGAATCTAGTTTCCAATTCACCAATGTGTACCCCATATGAACACATTTACCATTAGTCAATCCTCCATTTGGTACTTCATTTTGAGTCATATCTGCCATAGTCCACAAATTTAACATAATATTTTGATTGACAGACTCTTTAACATAGGGATATGGATCATAAATATGATCCAATGAAGGTTGATTTTTTGGTCTTGGTCCAGAATATTTTGAGTTTTAACTAGTGTCCTTGAGGTAGAAAGAGTGCTTGGGTATATACACCATATAGATTTTATTGGACCAACTATCTTTGACCTTGGGAATGACATTGGAAAGCAGGCCTATTACCTTTATAGATGGGATAAGATTGATTAGGATGATAGTGATTTCATAAGGACATAAATTCATGATATTAAATTATTATCTTTAGGCATAATATCTCTTATTCCATGGCTCTCATCCTTTCTACCTCATTAGGCTTTCTTGGCGAACTAGGGGAAGTAGAATTATTTTTAGGTTCATGGATGGGAGAAAAAGTAAGTGTAGGAGTTTTAAAATTAGTAAAAATAGGCATGGGGGTCATGGGAAAATATTATCATCCTAAACCAAAAAATTATTTTCCCTAATGAACACCTCATAGGCATTAGCTAGAGTGTCACCTCTCATAGATTGTATCATTAGTGAAATGTCTCTATCAAAAACTTTAAAGTAATAAATAAAATCATGGTGAGATATTAGTATAACCAAGATTAGGATTATCTTTGATGTCTTTTGAGATATCATAAAGTCTTTAATGACTTCTTGAGGTTATCTTCTCAGGGTGGTCAGTTGCTTCATTACTAATAAGTTTTCACTCTTGTCCTCAAATATTCTTATCAATGCATCTCCCAGCTCATCCCATGTGGTGATTTATTTATGTGACAATGTTCCATACCATTGAAGAACCTTTCCATTGAAGGAAACAACCAATAATCTAATTATAATGTTCTCTTGAATGATATCATGGATATTATTGAAGTAAACAATACTTATTATATGCTCAATAGGTATGATGAAAGACACACCAGTGTATGATGAAACACTTTTGAGGGAATGTATGTGGATAAAATAATATTTATCAAGTATTATAGGGATATATCCATTAAACACAAAAAAGTTATGGTTCTTTACGATGGCGGCCTTAGAACTTTTCAAGAATGGAGGAATATATAACTTTCTTATGGGCATATTAATAAGATAGAACCTCTTTGGATATGGATGAGTGTTTTTAAATATACTTACTTTAGAGAAATATTAAGGAAGATCTTAAAATTCAAAAGGTATTCCTTTGGTGAGATACCTTGTGTTTAACTTAGGCATTGAATTGTGTGGAAGTTTGCAACAAATATTGAAACTTTGGAGTTACCAAATACTACAAGAAGTGGATTTTTATAGTTCCTTGTTGTTAAATATAACATTTACCTTGAATAAAATTCATGGACATCATGTCCCAATAGGCATTCCAATACTATTGTAGCCTAAAATTTCACAATAGAGAATTCAAGTATACCTTATCAATTTTATGGTAACATGGAATGATATCACTTCATACGAAATTCACTACCAGAGATAGATCTATAGGTTTGAAAGGGATAACTCCATTGATTTATCTCTTACGCTCACACTACACTAAGATAATCACTATTGGGGTTGAAAAGGGAAGAAGGAGACATAAAACAAACCTATTATAATGAGGTTATACACCAAGAAAAATCCACAAAACACACTTTCATCTACGCTTAAGAAAGAATACTACTCAAACTAAATTCAACCCTATTTCATTCTAGCATAAGTATTTTCCATAGAGGTAGATTGTTATGCCTATATAGATGTGGGTGAAAATAAGGTATGCTAAAAAAATAATATTACCTCTCAAATTTAAAGACACATTTAATAAATAATTAACTTTATGAAACCTATTAGAAGAGATCTCATTCACATAAACATGCAAGAGTAGACATGGAAGCAAGGAGAGCATTTTCATCACTTGTCAAGCACACAAACCACTTAACAAATTTAAGTAAGAGATTAAATCAAATGAATAAATTTAATAAAACTTTATTAAAAGAAAAATTAGTTGTGAAAATAAATAGGGCTTTGCCATACCAATTATGGATCCATTGCAAATCTAGAAAGGCTTGAATATATATTCATATGATAAAAGAGATAAGAAGTGAAGATTAGAGGTCCCAAGACTAGGTGTGAAACTCTATAAACTAGTTAAAATTACTTTTCAAAAAAGTGTAAAATAAATAAAGAGGCTATTATGAACATGTTTCAATCTCAAATAGACCACCTTCCTCAAGTTGGCATTGACCCTTCATTATTTTTCTTTAAAATTGCCTTCATGATGGTGAAGAGTTCACTTGAGTGTCTAAAAATACCATAGGAGGACTTAATACATATGTTATATAATGAAAAAGTAGATAATATGTTATTTCATGTCATCTACTCATATTTAGTTTATAAATTAATTTTAGTCACTTGCCACTCACTGCCAACAATCATTCATTAGCCCTCTAGGCTTGAATCTTATCATTTTTTACTTAGTTAGCTCAAATTTTGTCAAATAAAAGTCACTAAAGAGGTGTTAGGAAAATAAATTAAACCTAAATTATCCTCTATTGTATGAAATGGACCTCAGTTAAACTCCTAAAACACTTGTCACTTCTAATCCTTGAAAATCATCTTGCCTTCTCACTATTTGCTTAGACTATCTGTGATGAATGAGATAGTAGAGGAATTTTAATGTTAAAAAAATGTAAAAAATGAGTTTTGTAACATAGGATAAGTCTTTAAATACATCCCACAATGGTTCTCACTTTTTCATCCTCCTTTTCACATACAAATTTAGTCAAATCCTACAAGAAACTCAATATTAACCCTATCTATACAAGTGATAGTATGATAAGAGTATATGTCAAGTGGATTGCGACAGTTAAAAACATGTATAATCAAATTTTATTTATACATAATCCCTCCTTTAATCATTTCCCACCATATATTTACCATTGGGTTCAAATCAAGGTTTTGAGAGGGTCTTAGGAGGTTTAAACTATTAAGGATTGTTCATAAAATCCTAAAATCCAACTTGAGAAAAAATTTAAATAATTTTTTGTCTGTTACACCCATATAATCTACCCAAGTGATTTATGTCTCATGCATAACGTTTTCACTATTGTGAGTGTTTAAAAATGGCCTCTGAATATTTCTTATGCTTTCTAGATAGGTCTGAGATGGTTTTGGTCAAATTGACCACTCTATGATACTTCCATAGAAAACAAAGGATTTTATGAACTATAAACTCTCCAATAAAAGTCATAAACTAGTTTGGAAAATTCACCTGGTGCTACAGGTGAGATTAGAAGCTATTTGGGTTCATTCTCAATTTAGGAATAATAGGTTTAGACTATATGCTTATGTGTATGACCACCTGTAGGTGCTTCTCATGACTTAAGGTGACCTTAAATATTTTTTAACACCTAAATTAGTATCCCACATCATCTCATAGTATTAAAAAACTCATCATCACATTCTCCTACTATTCATGTGCTTTGTCTGCAAGTTTGTCTTAAATGGGAGTACCCTCTATCTAAAAAAAAACAAAGGGCATATGCCCTATTGACAAGGCCAAAATGGAAATATGGGAGGATATAATAGGTATCAAATATATTCCATATAAAATTTCAAAGATAAATCCCCTCTATAGGTCTCTCAATAATCTGAAAACTAAAACTAGCATCTTAAGACTATGTATTATCTATAATGTCTAGAAACCTCAGACTTAATGAAAAATAAAAACATTCCTTGACATATCCTTGAATTATAAAGATAATATGAGTTTTATGTTTCCAATAGATAATGATATAAAAGACATCTATCCATTATACAATTCTGATAATGCTTCAAACTATTTCTCTCTAATAGCATGAGCTAGTCTGTGACTGTAGTAGATAGTAGACACTCATAATAGGAAAATGGGATTCTGTTAGGTGTTCACTAAGGAATGAAAATTATTTTTCTCTCTCTTGGTTTCATCCTAAATTTATCAGGTCATGTCCAACTTTAATGAACAACTAGACCTATATACCATGCTCTCAACCTTTCACATCAACATTTTGTGGGTTTGGAGTTAGGTTGTAGATGACAATTTAGGGAATATGAGACCTGTAGGTGATGATTTTTCCAAGAAAATATATTTCATACTCTTTGATCCTTCATGAGGTCACTAGAAAATTACATACCATATGAGCTCATCTCCTTATTTGAGATCATAGTTGCTCTCACTACTATAGGTTACTATAAATTAGGTTGCTTTTAGTCATTTCAATATAGTGTTTACTAAGTTATTAAGGTCAATAATTATCTTTTTCAAAAACCACTTAAAATCATTCCCTCTTTATAAAATAAATACTATTCTCTTATTGAATCCAACAAATGAAGGGATAAGCTTGGAATAGATCCACTACAATCTCCTCTTCACTCACACATAGTGTGCCACCATAATTAAAATTCCCTCAAATCAAAGGAGTGTTACATATTATGGAAAACATAAGCCAACATAATTTCAACTATTAGATCGTTGCTTCCTAAGACCCCAATGGTGACTATAGTGATGGGGTTTTCCCCCCTGTACCCCCTTATTGATAACTAGGAATTATAGTAAGATCAAGATCCATAATCTAATGTAAACTCTTATAAAGTTTTTCTCAATAAAATTAACCCAATAAACCTTGCATATTTAATTAATAAATTAGTTAGGTCTCAGACTAGCTCAGCTAAGGTTGACCTAATCCCATAATATGCTTATATATTTTAATTACAAGGTAGGCCTAGGATAACCTTTTTCATTAAAATTCAAAAATAGGTTTTGTCTTAGGTAGTGGATGTTTGGAAGATTGTGTAAGAGAAATGTCAAAACATAGTGAAATTTATAGGAGAGGTTTGTGTTGGTTTTTAGTGGTGGTATATTTGATAATAATATTGTGAAGCACCAATATTTTTCCCATCCTTTTCCCAGTGCACCCTTTAATGCATACACTTAGAGAGATTGAGGCTTGTGAATTTATGGCAATGGAGAAAACATCAATAATTAATGAAGTTTAAAATAAATATGGATATAAACTTTTATATTAATATTATATGCACTAATTATATATAGTAATATTATTTTTCTTGGAAATCATCACCATTGCACTCAAGTTGGACTCAAGTAAAGGTAAGGTCTGTTATATACACACAAGTACACATTTATTCTCCTTTAAACCTAAAATTTAATTACTATATTAAATTGGGGAAAATGGAGGTGATAATTTTAAATTATATAGCACCTTGGTTTTGTCCACTTGAAAGATACACACCTTTTCTATTCTTCTAGTTTTATACATTTCTTCCTTCTACAAGTCCCACATCTACTATTTCTCTTTCCTCACTGCCTATATCTTAGTCTTACTAGTATCATTATAATCACCTAGGACTTATTTGTTTCCCAGAATTATATAAACCTACTTGTATACTACATTTGAATGTTATAAATTTGAACCTATTTTGTAGCTACCTAGACACTTGCATCCTAGTTGAATTCCTAAAGTGATGCAAGTGTCATATGTAAACACAAGTGTCTAGTGCCCCAAAGTCATCTAATTTATGAAAGAAACATATCCTAAAGGTTAGTCTAGGTGACTTAATGTGAGATATTAATCAAGAGGATTGGTGTAAATCTAATATTGACACTCATCCAATCCTCACTTGAACACTTCTTACCTACTCAAAAGGTAGCTTAGAATTTATAACAAAGAACATTCAATCATGGACTCAAGCGAGAAAAACATTCCCTATTTTCTCCTATTTATCTATCAGTCATAGGGAAAAATCATCTATAGTTATGAATTAGTCAAGGAATAACCCAAGATCTATATTTACCAAGTAAAAGCTAGGCCACAATTGTACTTTCTTATCACATGTCACATTATTCAATACAAAATAACAATTATGGGATAACTACATAATTCAAAGGCATTCTATATATTATTAGCTATGTAGGTAACACTGATTGATATAGGGGTCTTTGTGTAGCTCCACACTATGATCCTACTAACCCATTCTTCCCATGATCACTATGAATAAGAAGAGTCATGGATTTATCATTTGATAATGATCAATAGTCAATGACCCAAGTTTGAGTGTACTAGAGCAAAGGTGACACAAAAACTATAAGTATATATGTTGTCACATTTAGTTTTAGTAGTTATTTCATACTAAATACATATGTTTGATCTAGATAATACTATCAATGTAAATATCCCAGGATAATATATGTGTTTGAGGCCACAAAATCACTTAATAAATAGATGTGTGATTATTTAAAATTACTATTCTAATATACTTCATTCCTATTTTAGATCGAAATATGTATTAACATTAGAACCAAATAATTATGGAGTTTTCCATTATCATTAAAATATCTAACACAAATGTGTTTCATATTTTTTTATCATATTTTAGTAGGATAAATCCAATATATGTTTTATAAGACATTTATAATTAATTGGTCTACTATATATCTATTTCTCACCTTTGTGTTTATTCATTTCTATAATCTTAACCCTATCTATCCCATTATGATCCATATCTAATTCAGGGTTAAAGAAATGTAAATAAAGAAAATTCAAAATGGAAATTATTGACAAAACCTCAAGCATATATGAGGGTATTGTAAGGTCTTAACCTGACCCTCACATAGAAGTTAGAGAGTATATAAAATAAGAAAAATAATATCATGAATATGTGTGTCAAATAATGGCCAACCCAAGAGAAAAATGAGTGTGGAACTTGGAACAAAAAAAATCATTTAAGATCATGCCTAATATATTTCCCATCCTAAATAACATTTTTCTCTTGAAAATAAAAGCATTTTTATTACTTATGTAGACCCCATTTCTTAGTGTAATTGATATTATATTATATTTTTCATTTGTAGCATCATTTTATTGTATTTAATAGTTTTATTATTTTAAGTCATAACTATTGATAAAATAAATGTATAATATTTTATTAAATTAAATAATAATTGATGTGTAATTAATAACATCACTAGGGCATAACTAATTTAATATATTCTACATAGCTAAACTATTTAAGTATTACCGATTGGTTCTTCTATAAATAATTATATTTTTGAAATTTATTACTTCTCTTCAACTCATATTTTTATAGCTTGTTATTATTTCACAAGTAGTTCATTTTATTATTACCTAATTATGTTTTCATTGCTAAATAATAAAAATATAATTATACTCAAGGGTGCTTCCTTCAGTGTTTTGGACACTACTATACCATTATTGAAACTAAGCACCATTATTATTATTTTTTTAAACTATTCAAACAAATCACCATTTTAGTATGGGAAAACTCACTTTAGAGATAAAACTCAAATGGCCATGGAATGAAATTCATTAAAAATTGAAACTAAAAAATACACTTGTTGTACACTATAGTTCTTATTTTAGATTATTTACTTGATTTTTAAAATATGATAATGGCAGATTATGTAATCAAAGGAACTTGGTAAAAAAATTACATGTTAATTTAGTCAAACCATTGGAATACATGCCTTTGAGGACAATGGGGAGGTTCTTCTACTAACATACTTTGTCCTTAGACATCCCTTTATGTGGAAAACATCTATTTTGCCTCTTCCTTTTACTGAAGTTAAGTCCACCCACCAACATGCCATGCATGGAATAATAAAATTGAAAAAATTGAGTCTATCTCTCCCTAGGGCATCGAGCTAACCTAATAATATGTAGGTCAATATACCACCTTTATCTTTTCCTTTCTTAGTTTTACTTATCAAGGTACAATGAGTCATATATACATTAATAATCATAAATTATGTAATTTCTCTCCTTTCTAAAATTACTAAATTCTTTGATCTTCTCCCCATCGTGTTGCCTAAAGCATGAAGGAAGGTATTTTAAGCATTCAATTATATTAGTGGGGCATCCAAGAACTGTTCATTAATCAATATTTATTTATTTTCCATTGAAAATGTGTCAATTACTAATTAACCCATATTATTATTATTATACTACATTGTATTATAATATTTGTGCCAACATATTCACATATTACCACATTGCCAACTCACATTTAAATATTTCCTCAAAATATATTTAATTTTCAATGTAACATTCACTACATTACTAATGATGTTTCAAACAAATTCTTTAAATCATTAGCACAACATAGTTTACCACATTTCCATTATCCATTCATACATATTCATAGTTTTCTATACACAAACCACTAAAAATCATGATTAAGCACAATGACTACTGATATTCAACTCATATGCATCACAACGTGACACTAACCACTAGGATAATATCAATATATATACATAGCTTATCGAATAATTTCAATCTTGAACTCTTTTATATATGTTATAATTCCCATGATGTAATAGTAGTTTACAAATCATTAGTTTCCATATTATTAATAATAATACAATCCATCAACTAGAAAATAACTATTCATTTAATAGCCTATTTAGGAATAAGATAAAGGGTTATTAACTTAGATGAAACTTTTAAGGTCTCTTGACCTACTAGATTATGAATGTAAATCAAAGGTCATTTTTTTATCTGTATTATTTCACCATAACTAGTATTAATGAACTATATTTAAAAATACTATCGATACACATAAACTTAATAATGATGTTAGATTATATACATACATTGGTTCTAATAATTGACTAAATGTTTTTCCATAAGCATACCATGATACAATCTAACAAGGAAAAAAATATATGTACATTTACAATAACATAACTAGCACATAGTGGTCATAAATGGACATAATATAGGGAATCAAAGATACTTTGAGTTTGCATCACTTGCGTGAAGGACAAAAAATGTAATGACATGTTAAAATATATATGAAAGACATTAACAGATAAGAACAATGTGACATCCACATTCACTTATAAAATCATCATCATCAATGTGAATAAAAAGGGTCATACTACTTATGTGGTAAAGATCACACATTTTTTTCCTACACCTGAGAGGAAATCAGTATTTTTATCTTTTCTAATTTGCATAGTGAAGCTAAATTCTTCAAATTGGGTCAAAAGTAATATTTCATAAAGGAATATAAATAAAATTTTCCATTGTCTTGCTAGATTAACTTAAACATCACATTATTTTGTGCTTATGTTATTTATGTAGCTAATGGATTTTATCATGAAGCAATCAATTTAAATGTGAAGGATATTTTATTTCTTGATTTTTTCATAAAATTCAATTATTGAGAAAGAATTTATCAAATTAGTCATACTCAATTATTAAGCTTCACATTCAAATCCTAGTTAAAATCGAATAATCTCAATAGACAAATGGATTTTAAAACCCATACTCAAGGTAGATTATTAAAAAAAACATGTAATCCATAGTAATTCCTCTTGAAATGAGGAACATCTTAATCATAATCACTGAAATGTGAAAACATCTAATGCTTTTCAGCCAAAGAAATATATTTTAGAAAGGTAATATGTTATTTTCAACAATTTGTAGTAAATTGAGAAGACACCAGGGCTCAATTCATCATGGCATACCCTTGACATTAAAATACAAGATTATTAATAAGGAATGAGCCAAAATAAATATCTTAAAATCATGTCAATGGAAGGTTATTGGATTTCAACAAATCTTGTCATGAGTGTAAGAATCATATATAGTTATATTTATTCCCATACACACCTAATGCATATTCATATCTTCATACTACTTGTTATAGATCATATATTTAAATATACAATTAGTGATTGATACAATAAAATACAAATATTTACCTATGCATTTACAAAATAATCACCTAATTATTAAATTATTCAAGTGGTTATACATTAATCTCCCATTTCATTTTATATTTTAAATTTATCCTCCTTTATTTCATGGTACATGTTATCATTATTATGAAATATACAATATTAAAATGAATGCATCAAACTAAAGTCTTACGAAGCCATGACCCTTTCACAATCATATAATAACATAAGAATGCATTAAATTTCCATTTTTTAATCTAGACCTAATTCTAGAATATGTATAATAATCATAGAAAGGAAACAAAAATATATCCTTACAAGGCCCCAACTTACTCATTGTATCCATCAATGCACATATGAATATGCATTTATGATGATATGAATAAATCTATCAAGCATCCTCTTAGGCCCTAAACTCCTCATTATGTACTCCATTTAGTATATAAATGAAGGAAAGCCAAAAATCATCCCATCAAGTCCAAAGTTTATCCTTCAAAACATAATTATAATGCAAACATTTATTCTATATATGTGTGAATTAAAAAAATATTTGGTGTGGGTGTCCCTAACCACATCAACTCTATTTGGCTCTTAAGAGTACCGATAAGTAACATCTCAAGGCCACAAGTTTATTCTAGCATCATAGTGGTGCACTTAATATTACTATCCATCCATTTTTTTGGATTAGAAACCAATTTTATATGTGGATATGATAGTGAAACTCTTATTATATTCATACATGGATCATAAAATCTAAACTCACACGATCTAATATTAATCGATATAAAATTAGATAACATATAAATATCACCCATTATCATGATCAACCTCATAAACTATAGAAACACAAACCCATAAGATAATTCTTTTTTTTTTTACTATTATCATGTCTACACTTTATTATATATAATTCTTTAATTTATGGAATAAATAGTACAATTGCATTAGATCCAACCAACGGCAAATATGATTGAAGGCTAATACATATTATGTTATATACCATATCAATATAACCCATTATCATGATCAATATCATAAAAGTATAGAAACATAATCCCATGAGATGAAAATACTCATTTTAATTATATTCATGTTGACTCATCATTATATATAAGTCTTAAATGTATGAAAGTAAGAGTACAATTTCATTACATCCAACCAATGTGAAATACGATTTACATTTCTATCAAAAATGTAATATGTTGTTGAGGAAAATATATATAAGTTATCAAAAAATAATATGAATAAATATGAATAATGGATCCAACTCTAAATTACCATCCATTCCATATAATTTGGCAGAATAATTATCTCAATGTACATCATCAAAAAGGTCATTAGAAAAATAACTCAACAATTTTTTTGAGCAAATCATCCCATCAAATGTTATATTATTCCCTTATGTGTCATGAAATATTACTACTACACATTCTAAGAAAGTAGTGTTGGTTTACACAACCAGCTATTAAACATAACAAACACAAAGAATAAAAGGATGCATAAGAAAGACATGACACTTCTACCACAACTCAATTCTAGGCATAAAGTTACTTAAGTCCATATACATACTATAGATGAATATAGACATTAATGGATAAATACAAAATATAATTTTATCCTTGACAATAAACATGATGAACCAACAAGCATAATCTACTTGAAGATCCAAGTAGTGTAGCTATGATATGATAACAAGTGTAACACACCTTGACAACACAAAAAGTGTAAAACAACTAAAATCATCCTCACATACTTAGAAATTTAATTATCATATCAATAATAGTGATATTTGAGATGACAATAACTCTAAGAGAAATGAAGTTGCTTATTGAGATAACAATTAACTTCGTTAAATGTTAATTCTTGAAAATCATTATCATTGTGTCAAATCTTTAATTTAATGGTATTTTTGAAAAGCAAGAAGAGTGATAATACATCATGAGATTACTAGGTTAATATAAATATTTATATCTAATAGAGTACCCTCATAAATTTGGAAGATAAGTATCTATATGTAACTTATTTCTTCATACTTTTTCTCAAGAGATTGTTGAGCATGAGAAAGGTAACATACTATAGCTATAGTAATAAAGTTTTTAACAAATATTAATAGTCTTAGAAATAATGTGACTAGGTTAGGGACTTAAATCACCATTTATGAACTTAGTTTAGGACATACAAGAAGAACATTAACCCATTTCAGCACATCCTCAACATTTTATATATTTAAAGTAATACATGTTGCTTAATATTAATAATCTTATTAGTATGATACTATCCTGAATTAAGGAAAAAGGGTTTCCATTTGTTCAAATTTTCTAATAAATCTAGATATATATAACCAATGCTAAGGTATAATATTTTATTGAAAAATGTTATTAGGTTTATGTGTTATAGTTGACAACTAAGACATTGAAGGAATCCATGGATGAATACCTATTACATTATCGATCCAACTAATGATATTTTAATTTAAAGGGTATAATAGTAAAGGTTCTATGTTTCCCTAGAATTTATTGTTATAGGTTTAAACATTGAGAGGGGGGGGGGTGTGAATCAATGAGCCTAAATAATATAACTTCAATTTAAATCTTTATAAATACTTAATCAGCTACTAGAAGCATTCATGAGGCATATACAACATTCATAATAATGAGTAGAAGAGACAATGCAAGATCAATCACATAACACATGAGATAATAAGAAACCCTCTTGGGGGAGAAAACATACTAGAACCTATTCTTGGAATACTATATTATAATAACAAAATCCAATTTATATGAGCTATAATTGGTCAAGGAAATACAATCCCTATTTAGTGAGACTGCAATCCCACAAGGTGCTACCACACCTAACTAGTTGAGATGCAACAATAACCAAACCTTTTAGAAAGTTTCAACTTGAAAGGAGGCTTTAACCACCTTAGATGCTGACCTACCACAATAACACCTATGAACACATCCACCTATGAATTGATGTCATCACCACCTGATGATCATCCTCTACTTGTCACACTTCACCTTTACTCACACTCAAACAACAAGCCCAATATTCTGCAATAAAATTATGACCCATAGGTCATACACATAATACTCAATCTATTATCATCTTCAAATCATCCTCAAGGATATCTAGCCATCCTTTGTTCCGCAAAAATGCACACACAATCCTCTCTCTAATCACTCCTTGGTCTCCAACTTACAAATATAGAAATCACCTTCTTTGATTTCACTACTTATATAGAAACCTTGATAACCACTACCTTGGTCGACCATTCAGAATTTCTTATTCCTCAAGGCATCTCTCATATGAAGACATAAATGAATACAATCTTCATAGGTTAGCCATAGCATATGTGGGTCTCCCTTAAGGAACTAAACCTTTTAATAAATCCCTTTTAGCCCTTATAGGTCTTATGTGAACCCATTCACTCCTTTAGCACTACATTGATAAAAAAAATAACACAAGACCACTTTCTAATACATGGTTTCACTCTTTATGTCCCCTACAACATCCTCAAATGATCATAATCAACTTATCTCATCTCTGGGTATGCTCAAACAACTCGAACATAAACCTTACACATAGGAACACCATTTCTGAATAAATAGTCAACTTCTTATGCATTTTTCATATTCAATATAGATTGATCATACCTCCAAAATACACATATAACAACCTCATGGAGTCTAGAATACTCCCAAATAGCGAATGCATCAAAAGACATCAAAAAAACATCAATACAAGATCAAATATCCTTCTTGAGTCACTTGTAGAATAAGCACGAACACACAATTAAATTATAGCCTCAATATATTTGAATGTACTTGCTTGCATATTTTCAAATTAGATTTTTTATATGCACCATTCAGTATTCTACATATTTAGTTTTTACTACACGAGCAATTTCATCTTTTACCAAATGATATGGTTCAAAATGTAGACATTGGCTTTAACCTATGTTAAATTCATATATTTGTATAACAATAGTCATAGTTAACCTTTGAACATAATGCTAGAATATTGTGTCCCCTTATCTCAAATCTTATATTCACCATCGATCTTGATTGATATTTAACACACAGTCTACCAAAGTCAAACATTAAACCTTAATCATTTTGACCTCATTTTGGTAATGTTAAAATGTTGACTTAACACACTCCATTCATCTCTATGGATTATTCATGTCTTTAGTGATCAATGATCACCATTCGAATAATCTATATGAATACCCACTCATTATTAGATCATTATCTTATACCTTTACATAGTCATTAAACATCATGTACTTGTCCTCATCCTGCTACCTCCTAACTTCTTGGAGCAACCATGCTCTATTCTTCTTGCTCAAGCTTTAACACATACAAAAATGATTAAGCATGGGGACCCTTTCAATATGCTCAAGTAGCCATTTTTGCATTTCAATAATTTCTTCTACACTTCGATGCAGGATCTCAAATTTGGATCACGTGATCTCCTCACATAGGAGAATCTAACAATGTGACACATTACTCCTAGAACCCTCACACATGAGAGATATAATGCCATTAAAATGCCTTGTAAAAAACTTTTATCATAGAATCAACTACGTCAAAAACTTGCCTGAGAGGATAACTTATTTACCACACATCAATGCATGATCTCAAATTTAGCATAAATCATCTATTCACAAAACTAAACAAACCCATATGATCAATTTCTCTTGACAACTTCACACGTGTAAAATATAACACCGTCAAAATGATCACTCGAATCTTCTTTCCATATTGAAAAATTGGCTAAGAATGGGAAAACACAGTCAAACCACCTTGGATCCCAACTTTTCATATGCACATCTTTTGACATGCTATATCACATGATCTAAAATTAAGAGAAAATAAATTAGGTCCAAAACTGAACAAACCCATATGATCACCTCCACTTGAAACATAAGCATGTGTGAGATATTCTATCATAACACTGCTTACTCAGCTCTTTCTGGCCATATTGCAAATTTGGGTAAGTATGAGAAAATAATGAATTCTAACTGAGAAGCCAACTTTGCACCCTTATATCTTTGACTGTGCTTCGATGCATGACTTGAGATCTGGCACATAACAGATAGGTACTATAGTGATCACAACCATATGGCCAACTCCCTTTGATCCGTTCACATGTCATGATGGTGACATCATCAAACTACCTACTCAGATTTTCTATCATTGGACCCAAAGTGTCTAGATGAAAACTATGGATAACTAGATGAATTCCACTTATGCACACAAGATCTCAAATCAAGGATCACATCTTATATGACCACTTGTGAATGCTCAATCCTCCTTACTCTTCCCTTATCCTTTCAAGCTATGTCAATACTGAAGATTGACCAACCATACATAAAGCACACTACAACAAGCACATTGCATGCTTTGTCATTGTCACATAGACTACCAAATCACTTCTTCCACTCAACCAGACACCTTCATGACATCATCATGACAACTCTCCAACATTTATATTTTTTAGGGGTTTCAATATTGATGTAATGAGGTGACAGTCCCTCCTATTGACTTGAAAAAAAATGATTTAACAAGGGGCACTAATTGCCGTCCATACACTTGAGTGAATCTAATGGATTTGGAAGATCAGGAAGATATATTATGTTTCCATTTTAAATGGAGTTTCATAAGTGGATATTTTGTTATATCAAGTAGCATAATCTAAAATAGTGAAATTTAAAATCTATTGGTGGTCCAATCTTTAAAAAAATTCCTACCATTATTCAACATATTGAAAACATACAACAAGAAATGAAAATATAATAATTAGTCTAGTTTAAGCACATTCATAGGCTAGCTATAATCTACCAAAATGAAATAAAATCAAGTAGAGGATAATCATTATATTACAACAGTATGAAGAATACATACTTCGAATATAACTTTAATAAGTGAACACATATCTTAAAGATGCTAATTTCAAGAATGTAAAGAAAATATTTTTGTAAATAAAATAGAAGAGAGACACTCATTTATGTTTTTATACAACATTGAATAATATACATTCAATATTCTAACATCACAAAATAGATATTTTTCAGCAATACTTACTATCTCTGACAAGTTCTCATCCTACACTATTCAATAGACAATTTAAGTCATCTTAATGTTAACAATATTTATTCTCAAACAAAAAATCTTCCTAAAGAGCATGAATGTTAATATATGCATTTTAATTGAATTGAAGATATCACAACATAGCGTTATCATCAATATGACCAGTCATCAAAGAGAATTGTTTATCATCAATATGCCGTTTAATAATGTTATCATGCATAGAAACCATTAAATTGTAATAACCGTAAAGAACTTATTACCCTAGGTAAGATTTCAATGTTTACACATTAATATCAACCCTGAGACTTTATTCACTTTGATTGATAGGTATTCTTTGAGTCTAGTGTTGGATAGGCAATGTTTAATTCTCGAAATTATTTACTCGTCATTTGAATAATTTCTCGTCATTTGAGAAGTGATTTTCATAATGGTGTTTATCATAGTTTCATTATTATATAAACACTAGTAAAACTTAGTATAACAAAAAAATTAACCATCATCAGTATGTCATCAAATCGGTATTTAAAAGTTAAATTCATTAGCTGCTACTATTTTTTTGTATTTGACTTACCATGACGGTTTAGAGTCCTTTAGAACAAAGACACTCGATACATAATCACATGCTTACTGTTCAATGTTTGTTAGTAAGTATAAAATAACAAGATACTATAATTCTTAAAGGAATGTTTTAAGTATAGACCAATTTTTATCATAAGGATCAAGTTGCTAAATCCAAAAATCTTTCTGATATTATTATAACCGGTCCGTAGAAATGTCCCTTGAAACCCACAGAAATCTTCATATGATTTTCTTTTCATTGATCATAATTATCCTGTAAAGTGCCAAGATGAAAGCTAGAAAACCCTCTTTTGCACATTAGTGTGAAGTCAATGTTTTTGAGAGTTCATGACAATCAATGCAAAAGTTTCGTTTGCAAGATGGCTAAAGAGTCGTGCGCACTTTTGTACATAAATTAACAACCCTTACCGCTTAACCTCTTGGGCAACCCACCATATTATTAGGAAGGAGGGATAGCTTTTTGAAAAAAAATCTCTTAAGTTTACAATATTCATGGTAGGCAAATGCAGTGACAACTAGAAGGGTCACATTTTTATTGTCTTTAACAATGCATAAATAATTAGGAGTGTTGTATACGAACTGCCTTCCACAATGGGGTATATAAATGACGAACGATATTTAGTTACAGTATCTACACACCAAAATCACACAAGACTATATTGCATTTGCATTTTTGCAAAAGATTTTTTTTGAAAACATATAAATTATAAAGATCATTTACTACTATTTGAAGTATAGAAACTGAGAAACTGTCAACCCTCGATGGAGAAAACGTCTTAGGAAAAAACTAAAAACAGACAAAACCATGATCTCTTAGGCATACACAAATGTTTTCATTGTATGCTAATTTTCGCAGCTTTTAAAATTTAAATGAATAAGTAAACATAACAACTTCAGAATAGAAATTCCTGAGAAAATCTCAATCATAAATTTGGGTACTATAAGGCCTGAGCCTCACCCTCACCCTCACCCTCACTCTCACCATCGCATGGAAATTGGACACCAGATAGAATAAATAAAGCATTCGTCGAAGAGAATGATCGGCACCGCACTTAGCTTTAAAAAAAATCCTCCATGATCCTCCTAAATATCTTTTCAAGCCTAAGGAACACCTTTTTCTCTGGAAACTTGAAGATTTTCTATCACTTATTCAGACCTTATTTCTTATTGTAACTCCTTTCATATACCTTTTGCCATTTTCAGGGTGACTTTATTGTGTCTGATAGCATTCTGATGTTGATGAACAACTAATAATTAATTGAGCACATAATTGATTAGTAACTTACGTAATAACAGAGTAGTAGTTGATAACGGCACCGAGACATGATTGAATTAATTTATTGGACATAAATGACTTAGTTTTGTATGGCGGATTTACTCCTCCATAAGTAATTATTTATTTATAACTGATTCTCTGTCCACAACTAATTTATTTCTATGTTAATATTATTGACAGATAATTTTATTGTTTCTAATTATGCCTACACATATAAATAATGATACTTAAATGAATTCAAGGATTCCTCCTTCAGGACTGATATTAATATACCATCGTATAAGCTGAACACCATTCTTTTAAAGAAACCATTGAAAAAAAATCACCAATAGAAAATGGAAAAAATCACCCTAGAGAGAACAAACATATATCCATGCCGTACAGTTCATGAAAACACGCAACTTCAAACTATACATGTTCTATGCTATAATTGTTAATTTAGATTTTTGTTTTGCTTTGAGAGAGGTAATTTGGAACATAAATTTACTTGTTAGTAATGTCAAACCATTGAACAATGCATTCCTATGAAGGGAATGGGGACGACCTTATGTGAACATCCACTATCCTTTTTCTTCTCCTCCTAAAATGCTTAGCCCACCAAATTTTTGGAATTTGGAAGAAGAAAAACAATAAAACTGACATTCTCTCTCCTCACACCGTCCAACTGACATGACATGCTGCGGGTCAATATGACATGTTCTAGTTTGTCCTTCACTTCCCGAGGCACAATGAATCATAAATACATTAATAAGATCATCTTATTCACTTTTCTCAAAATACTCAAGTCGTTGGACTCCCCACCATCAAGCTGGTTGAAGAATGAACGATTATTGTTACGCATTTAATAGTCTTAGTGTGACAGACCAGAAAATTTTATTAATCAAGTTATATTTATATTTTATTCACAATGTCTTATTCAATCATTAACTCATACCATTGCTACGCGCAATTGTATTATACTTTACAATTTACTATACTTGTATTTCTATTATGGCAATTGTCTCCATGTTATTCTCCAAGTTGCCAAGCCTCTATCTTGTACGGAATATATGCTCGATATATGCTCTTTTCTAAAACTTCTACCAAGTATTTTTAGGTTTTCTATTGCATTTCACATTGTGTGTTTAGATCTCATACACGGGGTCTTGATATCTGAAAATGAATTAAAACTCTATCTTCTTGAGTTTGACCACTTATGACCCAATAAAAATGGGTTAAAACATAAGCTAATCTTAGTAAGTATGTTATTTTAAAGTGATTCCTACATAAATATATAATCCAAGGGTGGCATAAAATTTAAATGTAGTTATACCTCTTGATTTTGGGTGTGTACTGGTGATTGTGCAACTATATGATATTTTTCATATTGTTACCTTTGGTAAAAGCAAGACAAGTGTAACTTTTACCTTGTATAGTAGTTCAAATTATAAAGTTATGAAAATTAGTGTATGGCCCAATTAAATATATTTTGAATAATAATGTGTATGTTAAGCTAGAAACTTGCTTGATAATATATACTATGTCCTAGTTTTTTGTTTTTTTTAATCATTTTAAATTAAAATTAGAAACCTAGTGGCACATGAGATCCAACAATTGAATAAAACATGTCATTTACAATGGTTGTAATGTCACAAGTAAAAAAAATTGAGAACAAGGCAAGACTAGAAAATTGTATCAACCTTTAGACATTAGCATTGACGATAGTGTCCAATAATTAATGCTAGTATTTATCAACTTAAAATTATAAAAATAATAACAAAAAGCACAAAGATCCTTGACACAACATGTATAAAGTGCAACACAGTAATAAAATATGAATTAATAATATAATATAATAAAAAATGATGAATCCCAAGGGTTCCATGTGATACAGTGCCATTAAGTACTCATATCTTCCTTCAAGTAGTATATACATCCAAACCCATGAAAAAACTATAATATACAATAGCTATGGGAAATAATATGGGAATATATAATTATACATGTACATTGGTTCTATTAAGAAAATACAATGTCTTATAGAAGCCAAGGAAATTTCTAGTGGCTAATATAAAAAAGAACCTGGGATTTTTTAGGTGAATCTCTTTTGAAATTATGCCGAATTAGTTTGTAAGGTGATTAATTATATAGGAGAATCAAGTGATGCAATGAGGAGAATAGATGATCAGGGCAGTGGCATGAGGGATGCTAGCATATTGATCAGATGAACATGATACTTGGCATGATAGAAAAAACAAACCCTAAGACCCATAGGTGACACATCTGCATCATATAGATAGTCTTCATATGCCATATACATATATAGATATCTCCACTACACGATGTGGATGTGTCACCTATGCATATAGATGATTGCCTTGTAGACATGTTTATTGTGTATGCTGATAGATACCTTGTAGATGCATGTATGCCTATAAAAATCAACCTCAACCTCACTTTTGACTTTTCCACCTAGTGTTCTACACTTAGCCTTGAACTTTTAGTGAAAGTCCTAAGTCTTTTGAACCTACGCTTGCACTATTTACAACTACCAACACCAATGCAATAATGGCTGCCCATACCTCATTAGCAAAGGTTAAAACATAGTACAAAATATAATGTGCATGTTAATCTTCAAACTTATAGAAGAACAAGAATATATATACAAATAATGGATTGAAAAGTGTAATTTCTAAGGGATTATTTACATACCATAGAATGAGACATATACTCACTTTTTAATATTTATCTTAGACGCCTTCGACATTACAACATCAAAATTTGAAATTACCATAGAATCACATTCATTTTCATTTGGGTTCAATCCCAATGACATCCATAGGCTAACATGCCTAGCCCCAAAAGAATGTGAACCATGTCGCTATGAATACATTCCTATCTAATGTGGAAAAAAATATATGGAGTCCCACTATGGCCTACACATGGATGGTATGATTTTTTTTATTATATAATTCATTTATTTTATAGATTAATTTTACTTTTGTTACTGGTTATACCCTTGTTAATGATTTTTCATTTGTAACTACCCATAGTCATAACAAAAGTAGGATTAGAATTGAATTTATGACACACACTTTTATTCTTACCATGATTAAACTGTTTCAAAATATATTATTATTGTTGGGATGAGGATTAGACATTCCATTTTGGGCTCTTGTGTATATCCTACCCACTTTTAGTGGTCAAGAGATTGATTGGTGTTCATTTCAATCCAATAGAATTAATTGTGATTTGAATTTTTCTAATGTAAATGAAAATTATATATTTTCATGTAAAAATTCTTTTATTTAACTCTATAATGAGGCATTTTTTGAAATAGAGGGCACAACATTCCCAATTACTCTTCATCAAAAAATGTTTGTCAAATCACTCTCCATTGTAAAGTATGAGGTTAGGTTACAATGAACTTTAATTATTTTAAAATTATTATATGATCCCTTTAATATAACAAATATTCTCTTTATTTATTATAGAATAAAATATCTCTAACCATTGCCAAAATAAAAGAAACAAGTATGGGTCATCAAACTACTAAGGCCTTTGTTGATTTAGACATGGATGTAAAATTTTCTTGACAACCATTTATTAGATAAAAAATCATGAGGAGTTTAATTATGCCTCTATATCTTAGTCAAGCTTACTCTCATGTTTCCAATAAAACTTATTACATAATGTTAATCATAGTATTGATAGTTTCAATATAAAAACTGATAGGTTTATCAGTTTACTATTTTATACTTACATCATCTTAATTTGTACCACAAACATCCCATCAACAATTATTGGTAGATTATACAATTTAGTTACGATAATATCCTCTTGTTCATGTTCAATAGAAGGGTACATAATTTCAAAATTTATGTTTTTAGTTTTGGTACATGTTAAATTAACATTAATTTCTTTATTTCTATGTCTTATATGAGTTTGTCTTGTCTAATTCTTAGGTCCAACTCCCACTTTAAGGAGAAATTTTCCACCACCACTATCACCACCGCATCATAAAATATTTTTATAAGGAAAAAGTTTATCATTTTCAGCATAGAGTGGCAATAATCTACATTTAACAACATATGAGTTTTCAAAATTTTCTCTCATTGGTCTCCCTAGTGCAATAAAAACCACATTGTTTAGATAAATTGATCATGATGATTAGTATTTGGGGATTGAGAGTGAGATCCCCACGCGATTTTTTGATCATTGTGATATGATATAGGCTTCTTAGCTAAACATGCTAGAGACTTTTCAACAACCTTGTACATCTAGCTTTCCACCTAGCACAACCACCACTACTAATGATATGGTGTAATATGATGATCTAATGATGTTATTTTCAATAACCTTGACGGTTTAAAGTCATGGGAGTATCAGGAAAAAGTATTTATTAAGGAAATCAATACCTATTTTCATAACCACTCACAATGTAGTCATTTATTTTCATTGGTTGAACATGAACCTATAAAATTAATGTTTTATTCAACTAGGGAATTTATGGAGTTCCTAT